>JADLZL010002958.1:0-154305 GCA_015844335.1 Chrysopogon serrulatus | reverse complement strand
CTAATGACCTCCAAGTTGATTGGGGTGCTGAGCACTTCAAATTCCTGGGCAGATGCGATAAAAGCATTAATTAATTTCACACCCAGACATTATTGCTTGTAGAAATGGTATCTCAAGTAATTAAACATATATATATATATATAAAGCAATCAGTAATTTCACACATAAGATTGTAATTAGTAGCATATATATAATCAAACCTGCGGTTCAAACAATTAACCTGCAGTCAGTCATCATGCATATGCATGCAGTCTGCAGTCAGCTATACACACACGGCTAGCCTTAATTAATTTCCAACATGAAAAATCGAACACGAAATGAAAAATCGAAAGGCTAGAATAAACAGCATAATAAACAGCAGCCTGCAGTCAGCTAACAGTTACAGTCAAATGAAAAATTGAACACGATGAAGAATTAACATCCTAGAATAAACAGCCTAAACGCGCCAGCAAGAATAAACAGCCTAATGCCTAATAAACAGCCTAAACGACAGCGGCCTGCAGTCAGCTAACAGAGTGAGCTAACAGTTTCAGTCAAGTATTTATATTATTCATATATAGCTAAAGTCAGCTTGCGATATGTATACAATGTATCAACATTTTTAATTTTTAATTTTTTTTTGACTTGACTTCTTTCTTTTGTTTTAGCCTGTTTATGATTGAATGCCTTGATGATGAATGCCTGTCAATATGCATGCTGCATGCATCCAACTGAGCTACTAAACCTATGCAGTGTAAATTCTAGCACACAATTAATTTTATTTGAATGTAACAGAAATCTTAAGAAATTTTTGTTGCGATGATCTCAGCAAGGGATACGTGACCGAGTCTTGAAGCAAGGGTTACGTGACCGAGTTTTCAGGGAGGCAACAACCCCACATCTACCTGATTGGATTGCAAAACTAAACTTGTGACTTCATCCGTTACATGACGCTTATAAATAAAAAGGTTCCTTATAAATAAAAAGGTTCCCGACCGTCTCAACAGCTCATGCAAACGAGAGAGGCTAACCACGCACTTCAACCCTTAAGCACCTGAGCTAACCAAAAGGATGGATATGACTAATGGGAAGGCCGCTGCCCAACGCCATCAAGAGTAGGTTGACAAGGAGGTAGTTGCTTCTTCCAATGACACTGACGCCAACGGTACAGCTACAGGATATACCTTCCTTCACAATCTATATATGTTAGTGCCTGCTCCAAGTAGACAAGAATCCCTGCACCTAAAGCCTAATGACTTCCTCCTCTATAATGAAGGAAAAGTAAGAGATTTACTAAATAATATATATACCTGTTCAACTATAAGATACACCTTCTCTGACTCTCTGTTAGGGTCTGATCCAAGTAGTCAGAGTCCCTGCACCTAAAGCCTAATAACTTCCTCCTCTACAACTCTACAACGAAGGTAAACTCAAGAGATCTACTGATATTAGTCTAATATTAAGCATATCCCAATCATCTTTAAGTTTTTCCAACAACTTGTTATCGAGAACGATCGGTATACAGTACCGTGTTGAACATAGAATGTCAAGATAGAACTCTCATCATAATTATCTATGAACAAACTATTCCTAGCCTATTATATCAGATTCGAACTCTTGGCTAACTTATATGAAATATCATAAATACAATGTAGGCGGAGAGATATCAATAACTTTGTGTATCCCGTTCCAACGCACGGTCATATTTGCTAGTATTTCTAAAAGAGCAACAACGCTAAATAAAACTTCAGTTACTTGAGGAGCCATTACCTCAGGATCCAAGTTGGTTTGTGCCATCGCAAGCATCAAGTCATGGGCTGCATAGAAGCCACATGTGTTGTCCACAAGTTGCTGTTGGCACTGCAAACATATCAAACAACTTGGTTAATTAATAATGGAACTGCAACAATAATGGAATTCAAACACTGCACTTTTGGAAGTTAAACACAGCTACTTACTGCAAATTTTGTGGCATGGGTCAACTTGACATTTTTCGGCGGCTTGTTCACCCTTTGTAATGAGTTGCAAAAAGCTCTACACATACATGAATTGATTTCACATTTAATTTGAATAACACAATTAAGAAATAATACAGAACATATATACTCACTCATCAATCAATGATTTCAACCCACTCCAATCTCTCTTTGTCCCTCGGTTGGAGTCAAGGTACAACACTTTCTGCCACTTGGGAACGATGACGACAGCAATCCAGTGCCCACCACAGTTATGTGCAAACATCACAAAGTCTTTATTCACATGTTTCCTTAATCCTTCTTCCTTCTTCCAGATACCCAATGCTATAAGCTCTATTACTAGTCATTGAGGTTATTGACAATGGGTCTGGATCAAGAAGGCCAACTGGGATGGAATTGTTCCTAGCTTGTACAATCAGGCACCTACAAATACAGCAGCACAAAAAAGCATTTTAGTCGAATTTAGCAACCAAATACCTCGAAGTACCATCACTGTATCCTACAATAATGAAAGCGTCTAAAATAGCAGAATTGAACTTACAATGTCCAGCAGCGAAGAATGGATACATCCAATGCATCAAATGTAAAGAGGTCGAACAGATCATCCAATCCAACAATGAAAGCCTCACTTTCTCGTTCACGCCAAAAATGTTCGCGCTTGAACATAGTCACAATCCCATCCATTCTATTCTCTGCACACGCTTTTATGTAGTAGGCATGAAGAGCACCACACCCAGGGCCAGCCTTCTCAACATCTATGGCTGATAGCATTGGCTGTCCAAATTTGAACGTGGGGTTAGGACTGATCCATACTGATGACACAGGGGCACTCAGAGACGATTTGGTGGGTTCTAACTGCTGCTGCTTCTGCTTCTGCTTTACACCAACCTGCTTGCCCACTTTGCTGCCACTCTTGCTTGCTCTAGGGCCTAGGCGATTTTTCGTGCGCACACGTGTGGACTTAGTTACCTCCTTGGGATAACTCTTTTCTACACCATTGCTTCTCCCCTCAAGTGAGACTGAATCATTGTGTACCACAAGGGCATTCAGAGTGCTTTTGGCTAAATTAGTCACTGAAGGCATTCCCGATGTTGGATTAGAGACCACTGTTGGTCGCACCACAATGCAATCCCTCCTCCACGGGATCCTCTTGGATAGAGCTGCACCAAGAGTTGTTATCTCAGCACTAGGGGGAGGAACTAGCATCAAACCCTCATGTTCCGGATACACAAAATCAACATGCACAACAACACATCCACCCTCTACTACGACTGCATTTATCTCATTTTGTTGTGGGAATACCCGACCCCTGGCAACCTCCCTCTGATAACATCCTGGGTTGATTACAAGTGTACATGACGTAGGCTCAGTAGGAAGGACCACAGAACAAGTTCCTGCAGTTGCAACAAGTCCATCCACCTGGACATTGCAGACCGCATCCGAGGATGTGCCGGCTGAGGCACAGCTGCTCTTGAGACAGCCTGCAGAGGTCATGGTGGTGTTGGGAGGCAAGCTCAAATCCAGTCCGTGTTCACGTAGCATGGCCATGATATCTTTAGTGACCTTCTCGGTAACCTCTTGTGTCAATTGGCTTCTAACTTCTTCTTTAATGGCTTCCACATCCACATTTGAGCACTTCCTCTTTCTGTACATGCTGGTGCAATCCGGCCAATACTCCCAACCAAAATAACTAGACACACCACGCATGCGCCCTGTCGTTTCTGGGCAGCCCAAGACCTCTGTTAGTACATCTTTTTCCCTTACCAAAGTGAGCCCTGAAGCCTCAATCTGTGCTTGCTTCTCTATAATTAGTTTAGATACCCTTTCAGCTGAATCATTCACCAACAAATGTCTGCACTGCCGTCTGACTTAACTAATTTACTCCGTGCACGCAACCAACTCCTACAACGGCCAAGAGGAAATTTGTCCCAAGGATTACTGATTCCTTTGGCAGCTAATTCCCTATCCTCCTGCTCCCACTGTTCAGCTTTGCCAACATACCCCCCTGTCCCTAAATAATGCTCATGTACGCTCTTCTCCCGAAGCTTCTTGTATCTCTCACTTTTTGCCTTTTCTTCGTTGGTATTCTTCAGTGCCACAAAATCTGCAAAATCTTTAGGCTTAATGTATGTGTGCTTCAACGTGGCATCCAACCCTTTGTTGACAAAATTGCGTACTAGGTCGCTTTTGTGGGTTCTAAAACTTTTGGCTACCATCTTCATAATATTCTTGCGTGCCTTATCCTCCCAAGCACTTGGGAATTCCAATCTCGGCTTCACACATTCATTATATAAATCCTTCCTTGCATCTTCAGTTATTGCATTGAAAGGCACGATCAAAGATATCCTTTGTTTAGCAATCAGACCAGCAAGCCTCTTCATTCTTAACCTGGCCTTCTTCTCTATAGGCATCCCATCAGGAGTGACCTCCTTCATAATTATCTTGTCTTCTGGCCACTTTGTGATTGTCCTCTTTCTTCGCTGCCTAAATGCAGGATCAGATGGCTCCACCTCTTCAACTATGCACTCCGCGTCTCCACTAGTTTCATTGCCATCCTCCTCCACACTATCACTTGTTTTAAATTCGGCACTTGATGGTGCATATTCCGCATCATCCTAGAGGACATATTTGAGTGATTTTGTTATTGAACATGATAGAGCACTGCAGGCTAACAATACGTAATATATCACAAAGCTATAAAGCTTACCATTGCGATAGAGCTCTCTATGTATTAAACAACTACTACTCAACTATATATGTACAAACGCCAATGACCAGCCTTTGGTATTTGTCAGTATCCTAGAAAGAAGAAGCAAAAGAGGCAACTTAGTAGTACATTACATAATCGAACCACAATATATGCACAATAGCTAGATCATAATACAATATTATTGAACCAAAGACTCACAACTTTACCAAATTATTCAGTGAAGAACATGTGTAATAGGATCTAACACATGAGATTTCTGCAGGATTTTTTTATTGTTCACCAACGCCATCAATCTTTGACGAAATCTTTGATGCCACACATACTCTTGACGAAATCTTGTCCCATATGATCTGGTATTCACTTAAATAGTTACATATACAATAGTAATCCTCATCTATAGGCAGAACAGGCATGTGCCGGTCAATGGAACTGCAAAAGCAACAGGAACCAAACGATAGATGGCCATGGCCACGACCTAATATGCCTATTTAATACAAACATCTTTTTATTGGAAAATGAATAAAAGTGACTATTTAGACTTTGCTACGCTGCAATGTGCGGACACAACTACCAACAGCCATGGGCCACGGCCGTGGATCATGCGCATACTGGAAAAAAATTACTATTTAGATTTAGCAAGGATGTAATGTGCAGACAATACAACTACCAAGGGCCACACGGCCGTGGATCATGCGCACTAGCAGATGGCCGGTTTAGCATTTCAGCATACAACCTTTTTCAACTACTGAATAGATGATTTAACCAAAGCAATAACAATCATCTACTAAGTTCAGGCACAAAAGGAAAAAGCGGATACATTTAATCATACTTAGAACAGCAGCACTTCCAATTGCAACAGAGACAACTTTATGATCATCTACTATATTCTATGTTTCGAACAATGGTTAAAAGGCTTCTAAATATAATTGAGATCTGAATAGTCCATGCTGAAAAAATGAACAAGACAAACTTTACTTGATTGTTTTTAGAGACCTTGCCTCTAGCCAAATCCTAATTTTATGCTTCCGTGTTTTTCTTCCCCTGTATCAGCTAGAGGCTGCAACATGCATAAACAAAGTAAGGAATTTGAATCAATCTAACATGTGTTATACACTTATACTCTCATTTGTTTGATTTGTAGCACTCAAATCAAGGGAAACACTCTAGCTAGGTTATCCTTGCTCATGAAGTGTAACTAATTTTGTTATTATGATATATACTATTTGTTGCTAACCTAGCTAGCTATATATACTTAACTAAAATAATCTTCTGGGCGGGGGTCGTAGCAGAGGAACATAAAAGAAGTCTTGTACCTGCGGCGTCCAGCAGCTTCCACTATAGTGGCCGAGGCAGTGGTGTACTTGCGTCGCGGGCCGTCAGGTCACCTCAGCTCCAGATCTGATCTCCTCGATCGGTGGATTGGCGCCATCGGACACACTTGAGGACGGCGTTGGAGACGGAGGCGCGGGCGGATGCGGCCGCGGCTTCAATCCAAGGTACTCAGCCGGGGTTGCGCCGCGCGAGGCTGGTGGCGGCGCCTATACCCACGGCGGTGACGGGTAGAGCTAAGCTAGCGAGTTTGTGTGTCTGTTTTTTTTTGGATAATAGACACGAAACAAGCAAAAGGCCACCACACACAGACGCGCCCCCGCTGTCGTTAGTAACACCCGCCGTCTGCTTCCACCGCCCCCCCGGGCCCCCTCCCCTCTTGCTGGCCTTGCATAATAAAACACACACGCACCGCTAACGGCTCGATCGATCTCTTCCCTTTTCTTCATATCTCTTCTACCGTCCCAGGCCAGCGAGAGGTTGCGCCGCACATCTAGCTAGCTTGCGCCGCAACCGCGCGCCGCTCTCCCTTCCGTTGGCTACCCCCCCCCTACACCCCACCATGTCCCACCGTTTTGGGAGCTCGTCGACGCAGGGGCGCGGCCGCATCCCGCACCTGCCCGATATGCTTGGGGAGTACCCACTCGGGAGGCATACCGGCCTCCCCCTCATCCTGTGCCCCAACTGTGGCAAAAAGAGGGTGCTCGAGCTCGTGTTGCAGACAGACGACCATGGGAACAGGGGCAAAGTCTTCTTCAAATGCCCTAGTAACGTCAGGGGCATGGAAGGGGTACTCACAGATTCATTCTTGGTTGGAATTAATTCTTCAGATCTGCGCCGCTACGTGCGGTTTGGTTTGGATTATTAATAGTTTCAACTTGTTTGCTTAATTCATTTTAGGTTCCCCGGATGGTGCGGTTTCTATGAATGGCCGCGTGAGTACCTGGCGATTCTAGTTGCCGCGGGCAAGATTGTGATGGTTCTGGGTCAGCCTGCTGGTGGAGAGGAGGAAGTTGATTCAATGGCAGTGTTTGCTGGGGGGCCTGTTGGTGGTGCCATTGTTCCTGTGCAGAAGACCACAATGGAGGCAAACCTAGATGCTTTGATTGCTGCTGTGAAGGTCTTGTCCCTGGTGTTGGGTGCTGGTGTTCTAGTTGCAGCTGCGTATGTGTTCAAGTAGGTGTCTATGGTTGAAGTATAGTCGATCGATTTATTAGATATCCATGTGCTGCATATGTGTTTAGTAGGCACAGTTTAGTATGTAGGATTAGGTAGTATATGTTTGGTTGCCACTGGTTGCCATTGCCATCAGTTGTGTGCCATCGATTATTGATTAAAACTATGGCCATATGGATTGAAATCTTCTAGTAGTAATCAAATGCTATTTTCATAATATTGTGCAAATCCATTTTACGGTACAGCATTGATCGATAGCAAATTAAAATCCATACCAGATATATGACATATATACATATATTGTTTTCTAACGTACACCCACATGTTTATGTTTGATTTCATTAATCTGCTGGCAATAATTAATTGCCAAAACATAATGTGGCACCAATTATCACGGTACCATTTATCACACCAGAATGATTATTTTTCACAATAAAATAAACCATAAAAATTTGGCCCCGGTGGGGCGGGCTGCAGGTTTCAAAAATAAAAAAATTTAGCCCCTGCCCCAGGTTCGAACCACAAAATTTTATACAAACCATGCTAATTAACTTGGTACGAAAAAATAAAAAAAATGCCCCCCACGGGGAGTGTGGGTGGGGAGTTTCGAACCCTAGATCTCTGGGTCTGGAGAGGAGAGAGGTAACCAACTAGGCTTGGTAGCAGTATGTCAACAGGGCAACAATGGATAACTAAAATTTAGACGAGCCGCAACGCACCCATTTTTCTTCCTCACTTTCTCCATCCACTGTTTCACTAGCTTCGCCCCTTCGCCCTCTCTGTCCCGTGCGTACCCGTACCGCCGCGCCGCCCATTGAGTCTGCGGTCGCCTCCTCAAGGCCCGCCGTGGCCTGATCTCTTCGGCGTGGGGAGACCAGGCGGCGACATTGGGACACTTCAGCGCAGCGCGCGAGTTCGAGCCCGCCCGCGGGATGCCACGACTTGGCGCCGCCAGATCCACGACACCGACTGCGCGACGTCGCGCCATGCGGCCGCCGGATACCAGTACTCCGCGCCGCCGTCGACGGATCCACGACGCCGCCGGACCTGCCCCTGCCTCTAACCTGTGAGTACATTTGAGGACCAACTATCCGCGTGCTTGATTTTCTGTCGTTCTTGTTTTTATAGGTTGTTGTTGGAAAAGCTCATGAACATGTAGATTGTGATGCACTATTTGCATTGATTTAAGCCTGCATTAGACCTTATCCAGTATGACTCTAGTTAGCATAAATTCATATAATGTTTTGGTCCTTGGTCTCCGGCTGCAGACAAATTGTATTTGGTAAAATTAAGTTTTGTTGAACATGGCCGTCGAATAACAAGTCAAATACATGATGCGGGGCTGATAGCTTGCAAAGTAAAACTTTTCAGTGCATTAAGGTTGAGTAGTGATGCTTACTTTAGTTTGTTTTTTCTAGTTGCTGCTATACAAGTATTAAGTACCCGTAAAAATGGATTCCTAGGGATATGGTTGCTTATTTAGGACAGGTTACAGGCTGGCGGCTCTTGTAAATGCTCGATTTCTATTCTAGAATGGAAGCACAGGAGTGGGCTGATAGCCTGCAAAGTAAAACTTTTCAGTGCATAAAAGGCTGAGTAGTGATGCTTTACTTCAGTTTGTTTTTTCTAGTTGCTTCTATAGAAGTATTAAGTACCCCTGAAAATGGATTCCTAGGGATATGGTTGCTTATTCAGGACAGGTTACAGGCTGGCGGCTCTTGTAAATGCTCGATTTCTATTCTAGAATGGAAGCACAGGAGTGGGTTCCTTAGCTGGACCTGAAATGCAGAAGCTCCATTAGACTTAGATTACAAAATAGTACTATTACCAGGTTGACTGCTTGTCTATTTTGTTTCTTGGCGTCTTGGGATGAATTTCGAACTGAATTGTTGCAGCACTGCAATGACCTATTTGTCTGTATGGTAGTATAAGCTTAACCAAACTTCATACTAATTTTATACAATGTTGTTGTGTATATTTCCAATGAACTAAATGATATCACATTTATAAACATGTAGCATGCAGCGGTTCCCACTACTTGATGAACGGTACGACAAGGATCACCGGGCTAGGCGGATCGAGCAAGGCCAGGTACAGTAAACAGTCAATTGTAATATATGTGTTCCTTCTGGTTGTTGTATCTTAGTTCCTGGCTATTTTGTTTCTTTACAGGTGCTTCATCCATTGAGGCCCATGAGACATGCTACTCACGGCGTCATGCAATATGACGAGCGGTACACGCCGATCTTGAAGCGTGCCAACCTGGCCACTGTTGCTCGGGTGGTTCTTCGCGGATTGCCACCGTTGAACGCATCCGCACTGACAGCGTTGATCGATAGGTGGCGTTCGGAGACACACAGCTTCCACCTGCCGTGCGGAGAGATGACAGTCACTCTTGCCGATGTTGGTATGATCCTTGGACTCCCAATCCGAGGCATCCCAGTGACTGGAGATGTGGTCAAAGACAACTGGGAGGACCGTGTAGCAGAGTTTTTGGGCCGTCCATTGCAAGAGCTTGAGCCGGGAAAGAAGCGCCGCACAAGCGGTGTGCCCCTAAGCTGGCTTCGTGAACAATTTGGCGAGTGTCCGCCGGACGCAGATGAAGCCACTGTGAACTACCACTGCAGAGCTTGGGTCTTGCACATGTTTGGGACATTTCTTTTTCCTGACGGCACTGGTGACACGGCGTCTTGGATGTACATCCCCTGCCTTCTAAACTGGGACGACGCAGGGACCCGGAGCTGGGGGTCGGCAGTACTTTCCTTCCTATACCGTCAGCTTTGCGAGGCGAGTCGCCGGGTAGGGGAACATGCTACAATGTCAGGTTGCATCACACTTTTGCAGGTACAAATGTGTTGCACTGTCGTTACAAGCTCTTGAAATTTGCTTATCCCTTTTTAGTCTGATACTTCAATTATGTTTGCATGACTGCAGATCTGGATGTGGGAGTACCTTCCAGTTGGGAGACCGCATATGATTCAACAGCCTGCTCCTTGGTTTCCAAAAGATGACCCAGTGATTGCGCCAACCGTGGCCTACAAATACGAGCGTGCACATGGTACATACCATTTATCTCGGTATGCCTACATAAGCTACACTAATGAGCTTGATGTCCTGCAGCCTCAACATGTATGTGTTGTATTTCAAACAAAGTTCTTTTTTCCATGCAGCCTTCAAATCATTAACAACTTTCTTTTAGGTTGAATGGCGACCATACCAACAACCATTTGTTAATGGTCTTCCGCTCAGCACCATGTGCATGCGTGACGAGGATGTCTGGACTATGAGGTGCCCCCTAATATGTTACTATGCTGTCGAGTACCATCTTCCTCACCGTGTCGCACGACAATTTGGAAGGCTGCAACCATGTCCTCCTGATGATTTCCCCACCAGTTGGTACCTTCACAAGTATGTTTTCCAACACACTCAAAATTATTTCTCCACCATGCATGTCCTCTTGATGCAGCATTTTTACTGTGAATGATACATTGATGTAGCATTGATAGGAGGAGGCAGAAGAAGATCACTGAGTTCCACCATTTCCACAAGCATTACATTGATGAGTGGAAAAAGATGGAGGCAAACAACATGAGAATCCACGCTGTACATCGCGATAATGCGTTTAAAGAGTACCTAGCTTGGTTATCTCAACGGACTAGGCTACATTTGAGGCCAGCCTGGACTTTAGACGACATCGCAGAAATAGGTGACTCGGATGAAGGTGACAACATATACGACCGTACTACCCGGGCTGGCAGACAAATGGAGATGGCTCCTGTTCTACGCAGAGTGGTTAGCTATTTGTGTTAATTTTGTGATTTCCTAAAAACGATATTGTTTTTTGCTGCCTAACTATATATTGGCATGGCCTTTTCAGGGGAATGAAATCATGCGGACCATAGCTGAGCAAGGTCAGGCGTTGATGATCCCCCAAGGAAGTCCTGGCGAATCACTTGAACTACGTCGTAACATTGAGGTGCTCATTTGTAATTTTTGGTAGCTAACTATTACGGTTTCTACAGGATGATACCTATTTGTTAATTTTTGGTAGCTAACAGTTTTACGGTCTAACAGTTTTACGGTTTCAACAGGATACAATGGTTCGTTTACGCAAGATAGCTGCACGGCTTGGTTGTCGAGCGCAACGTGGAGCCATTGCAGCATCTTCTACACATATTTTGGCAGTCCCTAGCACATCCAACGAAGAACATTTAGGACATGAAGAGCTGGTCCCATGTCAAGATAGGGCGGAAGAGCCGGTCCCAAGTCAAGATAGGGCGGCCAATGCACGTCCACGCAGAGGGCCGCACCCCGTGGACCGGTTCACTCTAGGCACGTATGTCCGTGGTAGAGGAAGAGGCAAGCATAGGTCGGGCCAATGATCGCGTTCGGAAAACAACATAGTTCTTGCGATATTTGTGAACTTTGTTCATGACTATGTATGACTTATGATGAACAAACCTAGCTGCAGAACCTTGATGAACATTGGAATCATTAACTAAGGCATCGTTTTATTTAATTTACCTCTTGCAATTCCTTTATCGACTTTTGATGAACCTGTCCTCAAACTATGTTTGTGAACTTTGTATATGTGGCCTTGATGAACCTGTCCTCTAAGAGAAGGGCTGCAGTGCAATTCGATCTCTTGTAATTGGATCTCCCTCAAACTATGTTTGTGAACTTTGTTTATGTTCCCTTGATGAACCTGTCCTCTAAGAGAAGGTCTGCAGCAATTCTCTTGGATTTGGATCTCCCTTTTGTCAGTAAATGCTGGTAGCAGTAAAAGTTGTCTTTATCTAAAAAAAAAACGTAATTCTCGGCGTCATGACAATTCACGCCAAGGTCTGATCTTCGGATCAGCGTCTCCGGCTCGCCGAGAACCTAACGATTACTCGGCGGAAATTCAGCAAACGCCGAACTGGATGGCTTCGGCGCGGCTCGCAGTAGCGCCGTGTCCTGAGCGTTGGTCAACTCCACGCCGAGTACAAAGCCCTGCAGCCCACTCACGCCTGGCCTTATCCTCTTGCCTTATCCTCTTCGCGACCGACACTCGTGCCCACTCGCCGCACTTTAGGTTTAGGGTTTCGTAGCACGCGGGGCGCCACCTTCCCTTCGGTCCCTTCGGCCGGATCGGATCCACCTTCGGCCAGATCTCAAGGTTCGATTCGGCGCTCTCCACACTATCTCCCCCCTCCCTCCCACTCTGTTCCCGTTCATCCACACGGCAACCACCACGGCAACCACCACACAGCAGCCGTGCCCACCACACACGCAACCACACGCTCCCCCAACCACCCCTCCTCGATTTGTTTTCCACTCATCCACGGCTACTAGCAGCGACCGCGCGCTTCCCGCCCTCAAATCCGACGGCAACCACCACAGCAGCGGCCCTCACACAATCCGAGATCCACCACACTCAAACCCCCGAACAAACGAGTCAGCCTTGCGCGGATGGCCCCACGCTGCGCCACCACCCGCCGCGCTGCGCCACCGACCACTCGAGGGATGAGTCGCCGCGCAACGGCAATAACCGGCACGGCGCCGAGCCAGCCACCACGGCGCGCGCCCCGGCCTTGTGAAGTGCCTGCCCGCGCCACCGACGTAGTGGGTATCCCGTTAGGACCAACCCCAAACTTCAGGAGGTTAGAACGCCGCCGCAATAGCTCGATTCGCAAACTTCAGCGGGTCACTAGGCTCGTCAGTGCACCAATTCCTATTTAATTAAATTTATTTATTGCTTCCGGTCTACAGGGACGGACAGGAACGGCGGCTCGCCGACACTTTGCTGGCTCCTTCTTCCTCAGATTCGACCTCTCCACAAGAGCGTCCACAACAGCAACACTACAACTTGCGGACGAAACGCCCGAAGAAGCAAGAAAAGGCAAGTCCACGGTCCACTTAATTATATATATATGTTATATAGGCGGTATTTGAAAACTTCAACCATACGCAATTTATGCAATAGATGGAGGGTGAGCATGAGTATGAGCATGGGCATGGAGGATATGACCATGACACCCGTGCAGTTTGGGACAATGTGACAACAAAACTTTTGTTAGACCTGGTAAGTTATGAGAGGACTGACAAAAGGACGTTAAGTAAGGAGGCATGGGACAGGATTCAAAGCCGGTTCCACGAAAAGACTAGCCGTCCATACACTCAGCAACAACTGAAGTCGAAATTAGCCCAACTGAAAAAGGCGTACTCGGTTCACAATGAGGACCTGATTCGTACTGGATTGGGCCGTGATCCGGATTCTGGTGGGGTAACAGCTCCACAAGGTTATTGGAAGAACCTAGATGTAAGTCACATCAACCTTCCGTTATCAGATAACGTGCACACCAACTTGTTATGCCATGTAGCCTATAGCTAATAATGGGACCACTCTATGCAGGGGCCGAGTGCATCGAATGGGAAGCGGCCAATCCATTATGACGCCATGGCCAATGCCTTTAGGACGCCAATTCAAGATAGGGGTACATTTATGTGTGCCGGTGGAGTCCCTGTTCCCAACTACATGGGACATACAGAAACTCCACCAACACGGCAATCATCTCGGCGGGCAAGTAGGGGCCATGTTGTTAACAGCCCTAGTAGACCACCATTTGAGGCCTGCATGCATGCAGCCACAGAAACTCTTGTTACCCAGAAGGAGAGACAGCTGAAAGAGGAGGAAGACCAGGTGCTTGCATGTGTTGAAAGGTTAAGACGAGATGGAGTGGAGGAAGGGACAGAACTGCACCACATGGCTACAGCCTATGTTTGGAGAACATAAGCACCGCCTTATCTATATGAGTACCAAAAAAGAAGGCTAGAATTTCATGGATCGGTTGGACTGGAAGAATCTGTTTGGAAAATAGATCACTCGGATGAGTAGTTTGTTGTGCCAAAGATGATGTATCCTTGATTTCCAAGTTTGTTTTTACTTTGTTCAAGTAGTTTGTTGTGCCAGCTTGTTGTATGGTGTGTTAGGACTTGTCTTTGAATTGTTGTAACGTAGCCTTGTGCTCGAGAACCAGCTGTGTTTTTCATGTATCGAACCTGTGTTTTTTCATGTACTGAACCCGTGGGTTTCCGATGTCTTGAACCCCGTGTTTTTCATGTAGCGAACCACAATAAATGTTTGTTGTGTGCTTAATTGATTGTTGCTACCTTTCTGCTTCCTTTCATATATAATAAGCAGCTTGTGCAATTTTGAGTATATAATATGCAGCTTGTGCAATTTTGAGAAGTGATGATTTTTTTACCTTTCAGGTACACTCCAGTTGGTGAGTGCCTCCTTAGACCAGCTATGGGGATTGCCGACAAATAAAAGTTGAATGTACCACAATTAATTTAGAGGAACAGGTGTGTGCAACTATACAAATATTTTGTGTACTAGTTGTACTGTGATAAACTTTTATTTTGTGTTAAAATCAATTTTCTATGCAGAAACTTCATGCAGGAAATTTGCGGAATGTCTGAAATCGGTGATGGTAGCTCATTGTGGTTTGAATGTGTGGAAGTGGCAGCGATGGCCGTAGAATGTTATAATCATCATGAAGCCTCAGCTGCAGTCAATGTGCCAAACTCACCCCTTCATGGGGAAGTAACCAAAGGATATCTACATGTCATTGATACATCGCAGAATCCACAAAAGTGCTATGATACTTTTCGTATGTGGCCAAGTGCTTTTCATACCTTGCATCATATATTAGTCTCCAGATATGGCCTCACATCAAGATATGGCCTCAGATCATCTACGAAGTGTGACTCCAAAGAAGCACTAGGGATGTTCCTTTGGGCTTGTGGGACTTCTCAAACACGAACACAGGTATCATGGACCTTTGATAAGAAAAGGAGCATTGTGAGCGAGATGTTTGATGAGGTACTAGATGTCATGAACTTATTTGCAGAAGACATTCTGACCCCACTAGATCCATCATACACTGCTATTCATCCTGATTTGGCATATTACTCACCTTTATTTAATGGATGCATTGGAGCTATTGATTGCATCCAGATTCCAAAGGGAGGTTAAAAAGAAAGTCAAAAAGGATTATGAAAACAGAAATGATTTGCCAACCCGAAATGTAATTGCCGTACGTGGTATGGACATGAGGTACACATATGTGGGTGCGGGGACAGTTGGGCGAGCTAATGACGATTCCATCTTGAAGACTGCTGTGGAAACAGAGAATTTTCCTCGCCCACCAGCAGGTTTGTCATGTTTTACTTAGTCAAATTTTGTTGTGTAAATTTTGTGAGTACAAGAAGTTGTTTTGGGAATTTAATCATATGTTGCTAAACTATGCTTTATGGTTCAACTAGGGGACACCAAAGTAACTTGCATCATTTTCTGGTAAGTTAACCATCATAATGACGTTCTGAATGTGCCAAAGTAGGAGCAAGTAACCTGAAACTCTTCACGAGTAGAAAAACAGCAGGGTAGTAAAGCTGCCATAACTCCCATTATGTTAATAATTTGTAGTTTATACTGTTGGAAAGCTTATGAAATCCTCTACAACTTTCTTATGGAGATCTTTTCTAGATTCTGCAGTTAAGGTAGTCAAAAACAGTGCACAAAAGAATATGTCTAGGTTGCTGACAGCACAGACGCATCGTCTTGTGATTTTCATAACTCTGAAACCATAATAGATATAAGGGTGGTTCTTGGGATTAGAGAAGATGTCGAAGTCTGCTGTTGTCCAGAAATTTTTCTTGATTTTTTTGGGCGTCCAAAAGTAGAGATATAAGCTGATGAAGACAGACTACTCTTGGAAAACCGGATAAGGTAGAAATGTGATTCAGGGAAACTAAGGAGATAGATAAGAATAATCTTTAAGTATTCATTTCTTTTTTTTTTGAGATTGATGAGAGATAAAGCCATGGAAAGATGATAGCCAATTAATGATAAGATGGATAAACATTATTCTTCCGCTCATCGTGCTTCAACGCATGAGATATTCCAGACTTAATGTTGACAGCACGCTACCCCACTTAGCAAGAGTTTTGCTTATCTTTGAAACATCATCTTCAGGCCTTCTTTGGAGCACATTGATGGATAAAACATACAAGCAACACACCAAGTAAGACAAGCACACAACACAACAGCGACACTACACGTGCTTCTGCATTAATGGCGGGCATCCTAATAAGTGGTCTATAGATGATGAAAGGCCATCGAAAAGTGGAATAAAATGAGTTTAGAAATTTAGTAAACAATAGAAATAGTATATACCAAGGAGATAAGCACACATAGCTCAAAGGAAGCTATCAAGGATGAGGGACAATAAGACAAGGACAAGAAATAGTTAAATCAATAAGCTAAGGAGATAGAAAAATAGTTTTATAGCAAATTAGTGTTTAGATAACGACCAGTGCTAACTAGGCATACGTCCTACAGTCAACACTGCTCTGATACCATTCTGTAACACCCAGTTTTAAAGACAAAACTAGGTATGCCATATGTGTGCCCAAAAAGTCCACACATACAACCATAGAGTGAAATAATATCAGAAAACAATATTATATAGCGGAAATTACTTATATTTAACACTTACATCAGAGTAACGCGGAACGGTAGCTAATCTTCTCTTCAGGCTCCATTCTTCACAGGGACGGTTGACTGGGGGTACATATGCCTAGCAACTGACTAACTCCATTATCTGGTACCCATCCGGGATTTTCCAAAGTAATAAAAAGTAAAGGCAAGCGCATAAGTACATGTCGTACTCGAAAGAAATATAACATGGGGTTCATGAGGCTCAAAAGGGTCGACAATCGGTTTATCTTGCATTTAGCTTTTAAAGGATTAACATTTATAGCATTATTAGCAACAAGGTAGTAGTAATTCTCATAACCACATGATCAAGCGCATAATACAATATGATTAAGCAATATAGTTAACACATCATCCATCGGTGATCATCTATTCCGTAAAGAATCCCCAAGGCCGCCTCGTGTCCGTGGGCACGCTAGTATACCGCCTTTATTAAACTCTGCGCAGAGGTGTACACTTTCACCGTGAGTTATAATTTTCAAATGCATGGGTTTGCAAGGCCCATAACACCGAAAATCATATAAAGCCACTCAATGGTTCGTCTAACAAGTTAGGGCCATTAGATTCACTCGGCAAGTAGATATAGGAACCCTCCTTTTCGGATGGTGCAAAACCTTCCCCTACTGCTCAACATGAGACTAGAAGCTGTCCTATACCCGTATCGGCAAGCCATTCTTACGCCACTTAAGGTAACCGCTAACAAGCTAGAAAAAAGGTCCATTGAGCAACTAGAGCCAGAGCCATATAGCCCTCACAAATTGTATCAGAAATCCCGGTGACCACTTACGATAAGTCCTTATGGAGAGAAAACTAGAGCAATAAAATAACCCCGTGCTCTAGATCTCTATAAACAGTAGTAAAATCATCTTTTAATGTTGTTGCATATTCTATTATTCAAGTTACAGGATCATGGTTACATATATCCAGCGCTAGCAAGTACTACCATATGCATATATCCTAAAGGTTATCAAGGTAAATAGTAAACAACTCTAAGTCATCCTTAATAGGGAATCAAGGACACATGCAAATGAAATATATTGGATATTGTGAATAGGTATTCAAGGAAGTCCCAAGCTATACTTGCCTTATATACTTGCTCCAACTTTCTCATACTTTGCTTCTACATTAGCTTCTGATCATGAGCGCTCATAAACGGTCCTCATTCTACTCGTACCAAGCACTACCGCATGGGCAAACATATAAACAACAAACAAAGAGTAACTAAGAACAGTACACCACACGAGAGAGAAACAACATACTAAAAGAGAGCTAATTGCTACTATCATAGGATCACAAGAAACATCGAGGACGTAACTAACATTACAAAAGAAACGACTACTGATAGGTTTATAGGGTTTATATTATAAAAAGAAAATGAACAACTACGAGCTTAGTTTATTTTAGTTAGCAAAATCATGAGAAATAAGTTTATTAATTCAGATTAAACAAATTATTTTTAAACTAAAAAACTGAGTGGAAGCTAATCAAGTTTTATTTTCTAAATGTTCTTAGACAATTTATTAAGCAAATTAAGAATTTAAGATTTATATTTGCAAGGAAATAATAAAAGGGTCATGTGAGAAGAAATTGCATTTGATGTCTATGTAAACTGGACAAATTGTCATTTGAAAATATATTGGCGATAGCAACTTACATTAATATTTGCATATGTTGAAACTAGCTTCAGGTATATTAATTAAATTAATATTAATGTAAAGTTCTGGAATATGAGGCATGTTCAGCGTATATCTCACGTTGCCAAAAGCACACAGCAGAAACAAACGGGTCGAGTTAGAGCTAGAACAGATAAACAACTTGGGACTAAAGATGCTAAATTGGAATAGAAAATTATGTAGTTTTTCCACAAGATCTCTGCTCACGTATATACCTCTGCTGACGAAAGATGAATTGAGTGCCCTGCAGCCGACGACGTGCCGCTCGGCCGGCTTGCTGCATCCAGCCATTGAATGCTAACAATTATTATCATGATCGATAATGAATCTCCTGGCGGTGACGGACGTTTAGCTCAGCGAGATTTAACATGTCGATGGTCTTCAAGATACTTGAATCGTCAGGTCATGGAAACACAGAACGTGAGAGCAGGAATTGACATATGAGGAGGATAAGAAGAGACAGATCGATGCATCTATGCTCACCAACGTCATCAGACATGGAAGTGGAAAGCAGACTCGGATGGGCAGAAGATGACCACGGCATGATCTTCTCGTGATATATGGCGAGTCTCCGGCAAAGGTTAGGGCCACCAGCAGCGTGCGAAGTCTGGAGATGGTGGTGATTTTCTCCATCGGCCTCTCCGGACGGGCGGCGACAGAGGTGTAGATCGATCTTGAAAGGCCTAGGCAGGAGCTGGCTATAGGGCAGGACAATTAGTGGCAGCGATGGCTCGCGAGGCCAGAAGATAACGACGTCGACGACGGCAGCACCGCGTGGAGCACGGACTACCGGAGCAGAAACTCCACGCTCGCACGTAGGGCAATGTGGCGGCCACGTTCGCTGGGCAGGCTGCGGCGAAACTCTCTCGGAGATGGATCGGCTGGAGGCCGGTGATGAGGAGCAAAGCGGCGGCGTGCGTCATAATAGATTGGAAATAAAATACAATTGGCCAGACTGCTTGCTATTTATAGATGATGGACACGGAGTCCTTCCGTGCATGACCCACAAAGATGAAGAGAGATTGCTCCTGGTAGCAGCATATTGGACTGGTTATTTGCTCTCGGATTATGTCATCGTCATGTCAAGCAAATTGGATCAAAGGAACAATGACAGAGAGAATCTGCAACGAACTTCATCTAGCCATTAATGAAAAAGCCAAAGGTGATTTAGGGTTAAGATAAATTATTTAATTCTAGAAAATTCTAGAAGATCCAGAATTGATATTTAAGCCGTGAAAAATAATCCGAAAGCTCTAAAATTTCTGGGAAATTCTCAAAGATGTTTCAGAACATCATAAACCCAAATAAAGTATTTGGAGCTGATGAAGAGATATTTTAGAGCATCTAGAAACTAGATTATGCTTGCAGAAAAATGGAATGAGTTGAAGAAAAAAAAACTAGAATAATTCATGAGAAGTTTGCAGAGATAAGTTGATAGACGAGGAACTCAACTGAGTGATTTAGGGTGGAAGAAAAAGGTTCCAAAGAACTCTATAGGAAGGCTCAAGCTCCGACAAGGAATTTGATGATAGAAAAAGATGGAGACGTATCAAAAAGTTAAATGGCTAACTCCTAACGCGTTTTGAAAACTTCACATACCCACAATACAAAGTCATGCAACAAGCAAACATCACATCAACAAACAAGTCCGTTAAGTTAGTTTAGACAATTTTAAAATTCACTATTTCCATCAATTTAATTTACACTGACTTAAATTAAAATTAGAAAATTTTATCCAAATATTAAAAACATTATTTTTATTTAGTTTAGTTTTTCTAATCACAACCCAAAATTTATTATAAATTTTGGGGTGTGACAGTATAGGGCTCCACTCAAGCCTCATATGTGATGTGCTCTAGTTGCTCTAGTTGAAGTAGACTCAAGGTAGACTAGATGAGCCTGATTTGAATACACAGACTAAATGAGCATGATTTGATCATTTGTTATCACTACTATGCATGGATATGTGTTGTATGAATCACTCTTTATGGATGTGAGTGGATTAATTGGACATGGATTACTTGGACAACAGTTCTAAGTGGACATGGATTACTTGGACAACAGTTCTAAGTGTATGGATGTGTCCAATTTGTTTGGTAGCCAAAAAATGTTTCCAATTTATTTCGTAGCCAAAAAATTATAATCTTATCAAAATATATGATAATCTGATCAAAATATATGTTTGGAAAACAATTTCTAGAGAGGGAGGATGGGATTGGGGGAGCTGACGAATTGACAAAGACTGGCGCTAAATCAAAACACGCCGAACCCTGTTTCATCGGCGTTTCGTGCTTTAACGCCGAGGGGCCAGCCGCCCCGGACCTTACTGGATTCTGCGCACACTGCACGCCGAGGTGCCCATGGTCGGCGCTTTTTTAATTAACGCCGAGCTGCCTTCCAAAATATTTCACTCGCTCGCTTGCTCTCTTTCTTGTGTCAGCTGATCTGAGCTTTCATGTGCTAGGCTACTGAGGCTGTGGATAGGGCGCGACTGTGTGTGGAGCAACGGTGGCTGAGCATGCCTAATGACCCCCAAAAGAGCTGAGCTTACTAAAGTCACATCTTGCATATATAGTTTCTTCATCAGTCACACATGAAACTTCACACATTCACACATGAAACTTCACACATGAAACTTGTCACACATGAAACTTTCTAAACAAAGTAGTCATGATTAACTAAATGACAAAAGCTCAATTATAAAACCAAACACCAACTGAATTATAAAACCAAACACAACTGAATTATAAAACCAACCAGATGAATGAAGTGTCTACATGAATGTCTTGGAGCCACACTCAAATGAGGCTCAATTTTTGCGTACTTGCCGTTTTCGTTTCCTTTTTGCCATGTGGGCATCTTCTTGAACGCCATCTCTTAGGTATGGAGTTAGCTCGCTTGCCAAAATCACAGGGAGGCTAGAAGAACCAAAAGGAGGGATTTCTTCAGGTACATCGTACTCTTGCTCAGCCATAGGATTTTGAAGTCCGACAACATGTTTTTTCCCTGGGAGAACCACCTGTCGACGTTGGTTTCTCGTGTCAGGCACATAGAACACTTGGGAAACCTGACTTGCAAGTACGAAAGGCTCGTCCCTGTACCCAAGTTGTTCAATGTCAATGGTAGTGAAGCCATATTTGTCTTTCATGACACCTTGTCTGTCACGAACCCATCGACACCTAAAAATTGGCACCTTGAAGCTAGGATACGAGAGTTCCCAAATCTCTTCGATTTGACCATAGTAAGCTATCTTCTGCATATTGCTATCAAATGCATATATACGAACAGCACAGTTCTGGTACACACTTTTCTTGTCTTGATCTAGGGTGTAAAAGGTGTAGCCATTAATGTCGTAGCCTTGATAAGTTGTAACTGTGAAGAAAGGGCCCTTTGCTAGCTGTCGAAGGCTCTCGTTTGGGCAAGAGTTTGTACTGCAAAGTCGATCTCTAAACCAGATGTTGAACCCACTCATATGTGCCCTGGCTAACCAAGCTTCGGCCCGTTGTGGATTTTGTTGCCTCAACATAGCCATATGCTCATTGATGTAAGGTTCCACTTCTATAGTATGTTGTAGGACTAGGAAGTGGGCTCTTTCGAAGTCAACTGGATCTGGAGTAATTTGCTTCTCCCCAAGACACCCTCTCCCAGCTAGCCGTCCCTCATGGCGAGACTTGGAAATGCCAATTAGATTACAGGGGTCAATGTAACTGAGGCACCAGTCGACAACCTCCTCAGTAGAATAGCATTGTGCCATACTTCCCTCTGGGTGAACCCGACTCTTGGCATACCTATTCAAAGTGCTCATAAATCTCTCATACGGATACATGTGGTGGAGGAACATCGGTCCAAGATACTTGAGCTCCTTAACCAAATGTACAATGAGATGGACGGATATGTCAAAGAAAGTCGGCGGGAAGTAAGCCTCAAGAAGACACATCAACTCACACGTGTCCTTTTCAAGAGCGTCCAGCGATTGTTCATCAAGGACCTTCTGAGAGATTGTATTAAAGAAGAAGCAGAGGCTCATGATTGCCATTCGGACTTTCTCTGGCAATATGTTCCGGATACCAACTGCAAGCATGGTAGTGAGCATGACATCACAATCATGAGCCTTCATGGGCAGCATTTTGTTTTCTCTTGCTGGCACTAGTTTTCGAATGTTGGCTGCATAACCGGAGGGGACTTTGACACTACGAAAGAAGTCACACAGTTCTTGCTTCTCTTGTTGAGTTAGGTTCACGGCTGATAAAGTTGGTCGGGCGTTACAGTTAGGACGTAGCTCGGGCCTTATGTCCAATTCCTCGAGGTCAGCTCTCGCTTTAGGATGGTCTTTGGTTTTCCATTTATCATTCAAGAGTGTCCCAAGCAAACTTGCACATACATTCTTTTTCACGTGCATGAGATCGATGCTATGACGGATTGCTAAGTCTTTCCAGTAAGGCAGCTCCCACAGAATTGATAGTTTCTTCCACCTCTTCTTGTTGGCACCATTTTCTTTGCGCTTTCGCTTTCCAATGACAGTGCTCTTTGGGTCCAATATAGGTGTGGTATCCTTTAGGGCTTGTGCATAGACCTGCATCCCACTGAAATGCCTTGGAGCCAATCCTGACTCGGTCATACCATCAAACTGCGGTTTCATTTCCCGGTATGGATGAGTCCTAGAAAGGTAACGTCGATGCCTTACATAAACCCTCTTCTTTGAGTTATTCAACCAAACAGTCTCGGTGTCATCTAAGCAATGAAAGCAGTCCTTTTCTCCTTTGCTCTGCCCAGACACACTCCGATGCCCTGGAATATCAGTGATAGTGGTGAAGAGCATGGCACGTACATTGAAACGCTCTTTCCTGAACGCATCATACACAGTAATACCCTCTTCTTTCCAGAGTTCTTTGAAATCATCAATAAGGGGCCTCAGAAACACGTCTATGTTTTGGTTGATGCGGACCAGATATTAAAACTGACATCATCATGTACCTCCGTGTGTTACATATCCATGGAGGAAGATTGTAGATAGTTAACAACACAGGCCACACACTATGTGAGCTACTCATGTTACCAAATGGGTTCATGCCATCTGTGCTCAGTGCAATCCGAAGATTTCTTGGCTCATCAGCAAAAGATGGATGCTTAAAATCAATGATCCGCCATTGCATACCATCAGCCGGGTGTCGTATATAATCATCATTAATTCGGCCATTCGAGTGCCAACTCAACAGTCGTGCATCCTTGGAAACTGCAAACAACCGTTTTAGGCGAGGAACTATAGGGAAGTACCATGCAACCTTTCTAGATACTCTACGCCGCCTCTCCTCATCATCATTATGTTCATCAGTGCTCTGTTTGTACCGGGAAGTTTGACACTTGGGGCATTCTATTAGTTCTGCATAATCACCATGAAATAGGATGCAGTTATTCTTGCAAGCATGAATTTTTTCAAACCTCAATCCCATTGGGCAAACAATCTTCTTGGCCGCATATGTAGTCTTAGGTATCTCATTCCCCTGGGGAAGCATATCCACCAGCAGTTCTAGCAATTCTCTAAAGCTCTTATCAGTCCAATGATGTGCTGCCTTCAATTGGAGAAGTTTTAGCGAAGTAGACAACTTTGAATATCGCTCCTTGCAACTCGGATATAGTGGGGTCTTCATATCTTTCAATAGTTGTTTCAACTTCTTAAACTCCGAACCGGTGTACTCATCATAGCCAAAGGCATCACGCACCATCTCTTCTAGATTCTCAGGAAAATGGGCATCATCATAGTTGGCAGCAATATCTGGTACATCATCATCAGCAATATCTGGTACATCATCATCACAGAGATCTTGATTGGAAAAAGGTGCTTCCTCGCCAGCATCATTAGTTTCATGGACACCATCATTAGTTTCATGAAGGCCTGCCTCTCCAACATGATGACCAGCCGCCTCTGTTCGTTCTCGATCATTGAAACCTTCTTCTCCATGTTTGTTCCAACATGTATAGTGAGCCATGAATCCTCTAAGTATTAGGTGGGCATGGATAGTCAAGGAACTGGAGTATTGCTTTTCGTTGCCACAGTCAATGCATGGACAACACATAGCTGACTTATGCCCATTCAGCATATCCACAGCTGCAGCTCTTAGGAAAGTTTGAACACCATCTAAGTACTGAGCACTAGTGCGTTTACGAAGATACATCCAGTGGCTTCGATTATCCATAGTCTACAAAAGAAAATTGAAATGGATGAAAGTATGAATCAATCAATTCAAGAAATTGCCATAATATAGCTGGGGAACAATTGATGGAACAATTCATGAGCTGTTTCATCATCATATAGTTTGACATAATGAAAAACCAAGATGCAAATTAGTTGCATATGTAGAGCTTACTTAATATTGGCCTATATGCTGGCCTGTGCAGCGAAGAACAGATGGCGACGGCAAAGATACTAGAAGATCAAGAAGATTAAGCCGTCCTGCTAGACTGCAGAGATGAGCCGTCCCTGTGCAGAGACTGCAAAGATGGAAGTCGTCCTGCCCTGCTACAGAGATGGAGATATATAGGTAGGTAACTACACATGCATATTTGCAGCTAGCAGCAGCTTGTTTGAAGCTGACAACGAAAATACGAATCAAGGAATAAGGAATGAATTTATTGATCACCTACAAGGCAATGTAAGAAAAATCCCCATACAGGAGCATCATGCCGGCCGGGAACCTAAAACAAATGCAAAACAAAAATCAGAAGTTCGCTCCACAGTTCAAGTGCTGTAAAGCAACAAACAAATTAAAGAAGAGCTAAATCCATTAAGTGAATTATAGTTTACATGTATGAAGAAGAGCTGGAAAGATCAGGTCCGGCCATATGGAGGCCGCGCGGCCGTCCGCGCGGAGCGCGCGCGTCTGCGCCCCCTGCCTGGCACTGGTCGCGCGCAGCTGGCGGGCTGACGGCCGCCGCCAGAGGTCGGCGGCGCTACAGGCGCCGCCCCTGATCCGGCCTGCTGCCCGGCCAGCAGCCTCGCACTTCACCGACACGGCTAGCTTCAATTGAATGCGCTCAACAGTCGCGCGCGCCTATACTAAACTTTCCACTTTACAGACATACAAACTTTAAGCGGGTCTGTAACAATACTACAGACTCTTGTTTGTATGCGGGTCTATAGTAATATACAGCTACAGACCCGTGTTTCACTCACAGGAGTTGGAAGCGAGCTGGGGTTTCAGTGTAGCCGCGTTCTGAGAGATTCTTCTTCTCATTGCGGGTCTGTAGTCCTTTATCACAGACCCTTGTTGAAGTTTAGTCTGTAGAATTGCTGTTAGATATTACTCTTTTTTACATAGTGCAGTACTGATACAGTACCATGGCGGCAGCAGTACTAGTATTTTCATCAAGCAATACTAGTATTTTCTGATATATACAGTACTATGGCGGCGGCGGTTGAACCGTACAACATATATGAACCCTAGCTACACGAGGAAACACATACAACAGCAGTACGTACTACATATAACCCTAGCTTGGTTATCTGATCAAGGCAGCAGTACGTACTATATATGAACCCTAGCTACACGAGGAAACACATACCGCAGACTTCGATTGGATCTTGGCGCGGGAACTGAACGCGACTTCAATTTGATGGCCAAAGGACGCGGCGGCCTTGGTGTGGGAACGCCAGGCGACGGCAAACGCTGGGCTTCGCGAGCGCAGGAACTCCAGGCGATGATGAACGTCGGGCTTCCCGAGCGCAGGAACTCCAGGCGACGATGAACGTCGGGCTTCCCGAGCGCAGGAGGAGATCGACGGAGGCTGGGATTGTCCTCGCGACCTTGCCGCGGGAACTCCACGCGACGACGGAGGCAGTACGTGTGACCCGCGCGCAGTATATGAGATCGATCGCGACGGAGCCCCGGACTGTCCTCGCGAGCGCGGGAACGAGGGAAGAAACTTTCATCGCGCGCGGGGGGAGGGAAGCGGCGGCCACGCGACGAGCGATGCGAAGTCAGATACGCGCGCGTAAAGATGCGCGCGCGGAGGGGAGGAATAGCAAGTTGGGAAAAATGGCAAGTTAATTTGGCAAAATGTTGGAGACCAAATTTTTTTGTTTTGCCAAATTTTCAAGGATAGCAACCTCATTTGGCAAACTCTTGGAGATGCTTACAGGTCACTAGCTGTATGAAAATAACTAGTGTCAACGCCAAATTTAACATATATATTTTGTGTAGTAGTGCCAAAATATATAGTTGTAGCTATCTGTGGGTTATATCAAAATATAGTCCGTGCTGTTTCGTGAAATCCAGTCAGTTTTGCATTGTCTCGTGGTATATGTACAACATGTACATAATTTAATATAGGCCAAATGTGTGCAAGCAATACAAAGAAGAACCAACAGATCTCTCCACTTACCAACCCTACCAACACCACAAGTAGCAAGTGCACAATGATTTAGTCTAACAACCACACTAGCTATACAGTACTATACAAGTACATCCTAACTAACAATGTTTAATATATATGCTCATTGTACAATAATGCCGCCATAGTGCTACTCAAGCACATTATTCTGTGCGACAAATAAAGGTTGGGCACAGACAGATCATGACCAATCAGATGGCCGGCCGAGATTTTTGCAAGCAAGGAACATCACATGTTCATTTTAATAGTTTAGTGATGCAGAAGTCGACCGAATTGTTATTTTTAGCTGGGGCATGCAAATCAACCAAGATATAGCTAGTGGAAAGTCGACCGAATTTTTTGCAAGCAAGCTAGCAATGTTATCAACCAAGATATAGTTTGCGGCCGGAAGAAGCTTGTCCAAATGGTGGTGGCGAGTACTGTGTGTGTGTGCAATGCCGACTGGCGACTGCCCAACGGTACCAGTGTCGGTGATAGGCAAAACGAATTATACTACATTTCACTTTGCTTTCGAGAAAACACTCCCCGTTTCACGCTTGAGGCTAGCTAGAGAGAGGTACGTACTAGTGACATACTAACATGACAGTGACTTGTTGGACGGAGGGGAAAAAACACAACAACTTGAATTTATATTTTACAGAAAGGAAAAGGAGAAGTCTGAAAAGATGCAAAGGCTGGATGATCATCAGGGTCAGGGCTGTGGCTTCTTTCAGTTTCAGTGCAAACTCCATCATCCATTTGCATGCAGGAGGATGATCATCAGCTTTTTATTTGTTGCACACCAAAGTTGCATCGTTCCGTGGTTACACTTGTCGTCGCCTCCGTCGTTGTGTTGGAGGGGCCCCGTCGCGAGACCAGGTAAACAGATACAACTACAGTATTACGAAGGAGTTGCATAGTATAATACCTACCATCAAATGTCTATCGGATATTTTCTGGGTATTGAGCGGATATTCGACAAATAATGGCTAAACTGTATCTATAATTGTTTTCTTCTTGCGAATTAACTATACAGGTAAAGACGCTCACATATACAGGTAAAGACGCTCACATATAAGCACACTTACCCCTATAACATATATACGCATGCTCACAAACACTATCTCTATAAACATTTCCGTAAGACTGCGTCCCACACAAATCTTGAGGCTAAATTAAAGAAGTCATATGTCAAGAGAACGTCATCAGAAAACACAACATCGTTAAATTCCAGAATAAATTTAGAAAAAAAAAACATATTATGAAAAAACGTATCAAGCAACTATCCAATATATCTCACTCCTACTCGTGGAACTTATACTAGCTAGTACCTAGTAGTACGAATGAAAAGGTAGGATCAAAAGCTTTGATGCGATTGGGCTTCGCCGGATCTGGGGAGGCCAGGGTGCCTTCATTGACGACGGCGGCCGGCGTTTCTTCGGCGACGGCGGTGGTCACTGGAGGTCTCTGGCGATTTCGGGAGGCACAAGGTCCTCGGACCTCTCTGTACTTTTCTCTTTTTTGAGGGGCCTTTGTGCAAGATGGCTAGGACAGTTGTCCCTGTATCCTCGAGCGTATCTGTATTCCTGTGCGTATTTGTACTTCCTTAACCAGTATTAATACAGGTATGTTCATCAAAAAAAAAAATGAAAAGGTAGGAAGGCAGGCGTGCGTGCCTGCGTGTGCGTTTGGGTGCGATCGAGAGGACGAGGCGCAGCAAAGCCGCAAACAAAGCTTGCTGGTCGATCAGGCTGATGTATCAGCCGTGACTGATCGATGGATCGTGGGCTCGTGGCCGTGTGTCCTTTCCATGGAGTCACACGCGCAACGAACGCAAGCATCAGCAGTGCAATGCATAGCGCACTAGCTAGGTAGTACCTGTGCTAGCTAATATGCGCGATAGCTAGGCTTGGTCCAGCTAACAGTAACAACGAACAGCAACGAGCCAACGAAAGGGTTGTCGGTAAATAAATTAAAGGAGACCACGGGTCCGGATGGACGTAGGGAGTAGGGACGGACCTGTGGCTTCGTTTGGGAATTATTGGAGTGCGTTAAGTTTTCGGTTTTCGGATGAACTTTGTGATTTCTATAAAAAAAAACTTGTGATTTCTTCATGAGGGACCTCTTGTTTTCTTTAGGGATGGCATGTTCTGCTTTGCCGGGAGAATTTCGGTCAGTTCGGTTTGAACCGAAAAAACAAGGTATAAAACCGAAACCGAATTTGTCGGTTTCTGCCCTAAGATAAACCGAACGGATCTTGCTTGGTGAAAACTGAAGTTTTCACCAACCAAACAAATCGAACCGTCACTACTACAAAAATCATTTTTGCTGGCACCTTGATTTTTTTCCACAGTCGGTTCACTATATCCCGACGCCAGATACAAAAAATAAGGTGGGCCCAAGAAGAGAACCGCTTTGTGTAAAACCATTTACACAGGCGGCTCTCTTAAATCTGCCGCTTTGTGTAAATAGTTGTATTTACACAGGCGGTTCTAATACCAACCGCTTGTGTAAATACAATTTACACAGGCGGCTGACATTACAAAACCGCTTTGTGTAAATACAGCTATTTACACAGGCGGCGGATTTAAGAGAGCCGCTTTGTGTAAATTGTTTTACACAAATTCTCCTTACCAACCGCCTTGTGTTAATACCGATATAAATTCCCTTCTTCTACCTCCGGACAAAACGATTACTCCCGTCTTTGTGTGCCTGATGTGGCGGACAGAGAAGTGGCGATTCAAGGGGGAGGTTTTGAACTTCATTTCTTTGGTGAGAAACTTTCAAAAGGTTAGTTGTTGTTGTTGCCGCTATTTTTTTAGTGATTCATTGGTTCAATTCTTGTATTGGAGGTGCTCTAAATCTAGGGTTAGGGTTAGGGTTCATAGCTAGGGCAAGAGAGAGAGAGAGTTTTAGCTATTTTTTTTTAAATTTCTGATAAATTGTATCTTGCTCGGATTATAAAAAAAAAAATACTTATTAAATTCTAGGTTTATTAATTTGGGTTAGTTAGTATTTTATGTACTTAGAGTTAGTTGGTATCTTATTTACTTAAGGTTTGTTAATTAGGGTTTCTTATTATTGCTTATACTTAGGGTTTGTTAATCAAGATGCCATCTCTATTTATTAATTAGAGTTAGTTAGTATTTTATGTACTTAGGGTTAGTGAATTAATTTAGTTAGTAATTAATGGTTTATCAATTAGAGTTAGTTAGTATTTTATGTACTTAGAGATTATTAATTATGATTTATTATTATTGCTTACACTTAGGGTTTATTAATCAAGATGCCATCTCCATTTATTAATTAGGGTTAGTTAGTATTTCATATACTTAGGGTTAGTTAATTAGGGTTTGTTATTATTGCTTATACTTAGGGTTTGCTAATCATGATATCTTCATTTATTAGTTAGGGTTAGTTAGTATTTCATGTACTTAGGGTTAGTGAATTAATTTAGTTAGTAATTAATGGTTTATGTACTTAGAGTTAGTTGGTATCTTATTTACTTAAGGTTTGTTAATTAGGGTTTGTTATTATTGCTTATACTTAGGGTTTGTTAATCAAGATGCCATCTCTATTTATTAATTAGAGTTAGTTAGTATTTTATGTACTTAGGGTTAGTGAATTAATTTAGTTAGTAATTAATGGTTTATCAATTAGAGTTAGTTAGTATTTTATGTACTTAGAGATTATTAATTATGATTTATTATTATTGCTTACACTTAGGGTTTATTAATCAAGATGCCATCTCCATTTATTAATTAGGGTTAGTTAGTATTTCATATACTTAGGGTTAGTTAATTAGGGTTTGTTATTATTGCTTATACTTAGGGTTTGCTAATCATGACGCCATCTTCATTTATTAGTTAGGGTTAGTTAGTATTTCATGTACTTAGGGTTAGTGAATTAATTTAGTTAGTAATTAATGGTTTATGTACTTAGAGTTAGTTGGTATCTTATTTACTTAAGGTTTGTTAATTAGGGTTTGTTATTATTGCTTATACTTAGGGTTTGTTAATCAAGATGCCATCTCTATTTATTAATTAGAGTTAGTTAGTATTTCATGTACTTAGGGTTAGTGAATTAATTTAGTTAGTAATTAATGGTTTATCAATTAGAGTTAGTTAGTATTTTATGTACTTAGGGATTATTAATTATGATTTATTATTATTGCTTACACTTAGGGTTTGTTAATCAAGATGTAGGGTTTGTTAATCAAGATACCATCTCCATTTATTAATTAGGGTTAGTTAGTATTTTATGTACTTAGAGTTTATTAATTAGGGTTTGTTATTATTGCTTATACTTAGGATTTGCTAATCATGATGCCATCTTCATTTATTAGTTATGGTTAGTTAGTATTTCATGTACTTAGGGTTAGTGAATTAATTTAGTTAGTAATTAATGGTTCATTAATTAGGGTTAGTTAGTATTTTATGTACTTAGGGTTTGTTAATTTGAGTTTGTTATTATTGCTTATACCTAGGGTTTGTTAATCATGATGCCACCTCTGTTTAATTAATTCTTATAATTATAAAAATAAGTGACATACAATATTTTCTTAACTAATTACAGATAAATATGGAGAGGTCATTATGGATGTATAACTTATCAAGATTAGACCCATCATATGTAGTGGAGGTCCAAAAATTTATTGATACCGTGAAGATACATGCTCGAGAGAACAAAGGCGAAGCACATATGTTGTCCATGCGCGGGCTGTAAAAATATTGTGGTATTTGACAATGTGGAAGCAATCCATTCTCATCTGGTTTTTGGAGGATTTATGGAGGACTACTTGATTTGGACAAAACATGGTGAGGGTAGTTCTACACCTTATATGCGGACAAGCCCGACAACACTTTGCAAGTAACATCAATGTGGAGGGTCCGGTGCCATATCTCAATGAATGTGATGCTATGCCAGATTTCAATGAAACCCATCATACTATGCAAGATGTCAATCAAACTCATAATGCTACGTCCGATGTCAATGAAACTCAGCATGCTAACACTGATGCCATTGAAGATGCAGATTTCTTAGAGGCAATAATGAACCGTTGTGTGGATCCATCAATATTCTTTATGAAGCGAATGGAGGCCTTGAAGAAGGCAGCGAGAGGAGCCTTTGTGCGACGAGTCGAAAGGTTGTTCCGAGAGAGTGGTCGACACTACGGGCTGTTCTTCGGTTTTTTTAACGATTAAGGCTAGATATGGTTGGTCGATGCTAGCTTCAATGATTTATTGCGTGTACTTGGAGACCTTCTTCCTAAGGAGAACAAAGTGCACTGCTAACACGTACTATGCAAAGAAGCTAGTTAGTCCACTTACGATGGGTGTTGAGAAGATCACGCATGTAGAAATCATTGTATTCTATATCGGGGTGATCGTATAAAGACTTAGGCAATTTGTCCAAACTGTGGTGCTAGTAGGTACAAGGCGAATAAAGATTATCGAGAGGAAGAGAATGCAGCCTCTGTTTCTTCGGGGGGGAGGAAGCGAAAAGAAGACCCAAACAAAGACTCAACAAGACAAACGTTCAAAGCCCACTAGCAATATCGAAGTGGACTATTATGCGTTGAGAAGAATTCTGCATTGGTGATATGGTATCTCCCCGTGGTTGATCGTTTGAGGTGTTTATTTGCAAACCACGATGATGCGAGAACTTATGATCTGGCATGCTTCGATGAAAGGAAAGATGATGGAAAGTTACGACATCCGGCCGATGCAAAGCAATGGCAAGAATTCGATAAAAATATCCGGACTTTGCCGAGGATCCACGAAATGTAAGGTTTGCTCACGATGCGATGGAATGAATCCATTTGCCGAGAGGAGCAGCACGCCTGACACATGGCCAGTGATCATGACAATATACAACCTTCCTTCATGGGTGTGTCAAAAAAAAGAAAATATCTTTTGCTAACCATTCTTATTTACGGACCTACACAACCTGGAGTTGATATGGATGTATTTCTAGAGCCCTTAATGCAAGAGATGCAAATACTATGGGAAGTTGGTGTGAAAATGATCGATGCATTCCGTAAAGAGACATTCACACTGAGAGCAATTATTATTGTCACAATTAATGATTATCCTGCTCTTTTCTCATTATCAGGCCAGTTCAAGGGAAAGGTTGGTTGTGTAGAGTGCATAGATGGAACATGGCACGTGTCTCTTCCTCCATCTAACAAGATAGTGTACATGAGGCATAGGAGGTGGCTACCGGCGGGGCCATAAGTACCGCTTACAAAAGATGAATAAGTACTTTGACAATATGGATGAATCAAAATCTCTTGCTCCATCGGGTTATAGTAAAGGGCACAGAGTGTATAAGATAGTTGAGAATATCAAGTTTGTGTTTGGAAAAAAAGACCAAAGATGGGAAACCAAGAAAGGTTGTGAAGGTAAATGAGGGGGACACATTCAAGAAGAAGTCTATTTTCTTTAAGTACTTATCATCTTTGGAAAGACTTAGGCGTCACGACATGCGATCGATGGTATGCATGTTCGAGAAGAATGTGTTTGGCAGCGTAGTTGGAACATTGCTAGACATAAAGAGCAAGACAAAGGAAGGTCTCAATTCACGTTTGGACATGCAACATTTAAAGATCGAAAAAAAGAACTTCACCCTGTACTCTAGAGAATGGGAAGTACCATCTACCGGCACAAGCTATAACTGAGCAGAGAGGGAGAAACATGCAATGTGTGTGTGGTTGAAGAATTTAAAAGTTCCATCTGGTTTTACTGCTCTAACATAAGGAGTCTTGTTTCGATGAAAGACCTTACACTCACCAACTACAACTCACATGATTGTCATGTAATGCTGACCACTTTTCTTCCTATTGCCATCGGGGCTATAAATCCGGTGTTCTTAAAGATGGCAATCACACGGTTGTGCTACTTCTTCAATAAGATATCTGAGAAGGTAATTATCCGTGATGAGTTAGAGTCCCTACAGAAATTTCTTTGCGAGACATTGAGCCGATTAGAGATGTGCTTTCCCCCATCGTTCTTTGATATCATGGTACACCTTATTATTCATTTGGTGCCTCAAATTGAGGCATTGGGTCCCATGTATTTCCATGAAATGTGGACGTATGAGCGTTTCATGTCATTATTGAATAGCTATATGTCAAATCGTGCTCATCCGGAGGGTTCCATGATAGAGGCATACACTACGAGAAGAGGCCATTGAGTGCGGAGGACCATTATGTAATAATCTCCTAAAAGACCAAGTATCAATTGGTTTGCCTCCGTTGCGACATGAGGGAAGGCTTGGTGGACGAGGGAGGATGGGGCGGAAAATCATTCATCCCACTAGATTACAACATAGTCCTAGAGGTACATTCTGACATACTACAACAACTCATAATAATGGACCCATTCACCAAGCGGCACATGAAAGAGCTTCGTGAGAAAGAATCCGGGATGCACAAATGATTTGGATACACAAGGAACACAAGCGTCGATTCACCTTTGCATGGCTAAAGAATTTGGACATGACGGATGAATCGAAAACCATCAAGATTTTAGCGTCTGGACCATCAAGCCGGGTCATATCATGGCGAGCTATGACATTAGTGGCTTCACATTTTCCACCGGTTTTAGGGACACCAAGCGCATGGCACGAGAATAGTGGCGTTCGATGTGAGGCTGTAGATGATACAAGCGGTAAAAAGAAACTACATACTTTGGATTCATTGATGACATATGGGAGGTTGAATATGGTCCACGCTGCTGCATTCACGTGTTCCGATGTCGATGGGTTCAAGATAAACATGTCACTTTGTAGATAACTATGGCGAGAGAGTTCTTGATCTAAGTAAAGTAGGTTACAAAGATGATCCGTGGATCCTTGCTAACCGTCTTTGCCGCAGTGTTCTATGTGGAACAAATTCTATCTACGAATGAAAAGAAAAGTACCCAAAAGCCAAAGCACGTAGCAATCCACGGAAAGCAACAAATTGTAGGAGTTGATGGTGTAATGGATTTAGAGGATGTTAACCAGGTTTAGCGAAATGTCTCTTTTTACAAACTTTGAAGAAAAGATCAAAAATGTAGAAAAAAGTATCCCGCAAACCTCTTTTTGCCACAGGTGCGACATGATGGACAAGGAAGGACTGTAGCACGCTAGATTGTTTATCATGTAACTCATGTATCACTTATCATTTGTACCTAATGCTACTCTTTCTTATTAAGCAAAAAGATGATTAAATACAGACGGGGGTCACTTTGTGACCCGCCCGGTGTTCTATGTGGTTATAATGCTACTCTTTCTTATTAAGCAAGATGTTTACATTTCCTCTTGTTGTATACCTTTAGACTATGATATTATTTTCTAACTTAATTAATTCACAAACCCTAGGTACATACAATTTTAACTAACCCTAATTAACAAACCCTTAATTAATAACTTAATTAATTCACAAACCCTAGGTACATACAATATTAACTAACTCTAATTAACAAACCCTTAAATAATAACTTAATTAATTCACTAACACTAGGTACATGAAATAATATCTAACTCTAATTAACAAACCTTTAATCAATAGCTTAATTAATTCACTAACACTAGGTACATGAAATATTAAATAACCCTAAGTACATGAAATATTAACTAACTCTAATTAACAAACCCTTAATTAATAACTTAATTAATTCACAAACCCTAGGTAGATACAATATTAACTAACTCTAATTAACAAACCTTTAATCAATAGCTTAATTAATTCACAAACCCTAGGTACATAAAATAATATGTAACTCTAATTCACAAACCTTTAATCTAACCCTAATCAATAGCTTAATTAATTCACAAACCCTAAGAATAGGGAATAATAATAACCTGCAGTTGGTATTGGAAAAAATATTAGTATACAGGCTGTCATTGGCGGCCGCCTGTCTCTTGGCGGCTGTCTTAGAGAGCCGCTGTACTAATAAATAAGTACAGGCGGCTCACATTGACCACCTTTGTGTTAATCTTTTCACGAGGCGGTGGTCAATGTGACCCTTTGTATAAACAAACATATATAGCCATTCGCGCGGGGCCTTGAAATTTTCTAAGTCGGTGGCGCGATTTCGAACACTGATGGCGCCGTCAGTCTGCGAAAATTCGCCGCCCGAGCCGCCACCTCTCGCCGCACCGCCGCCGCCCGTCCTCCCGCCCGGCCCGCCGCGGCACCACCTCCTCGCGACCCGCCGCTCGCCGCTGCCAGCGCGACCGCCGCCACGCCCGGCCCGCCCAGCGGACCGACATCGGACCCCGCTCCTTCTCCGCCCGGACCGCCGTGCGCCCGTGATCGCCGTGCGCCCCGTGACCGCCGCCGGACCCAGCGCCTTCTCCGCCCGGACCGCCCGCCCGCTTCTCCCGCCCCGCCGGGGGTGGCGCCGCCACCGCCTTCTCGCCCGGCCCGGCGGCGGCCGGGCAGGCCAGTGGGCCTTCTTTGGGCCCCTATTGGGCTGGCGAGGCCGCCACTTGCTGGTTTTTTTTTATTTTTTTGGTTTTTGTTAATTGTTAATTAATTATTAGTATTATAGTTTAGGGTTTTCCAACCACTAATTAGTAACTAATTAAGGTTAATTACAGTTTATTAATAATAGTTAGTAATATTTTTGTTAGGTTTGTTAATAATAATAATTAGTAATATATTGTTTGTTAGGGTTTGTTAATAATAAATGTTAGTATTTTAGAGTATGTTAATTAGAGTATATTATTAATACTTAGTAATTGTTAATAATACTTAGTAGGGTTATTTGTTAGGGTTTGTTAATAATAGTAAGTAGGGTTTTTTTGTTAGGATTTTGTGTTTTTTTGTTAATTGTTAGTAATTTAGTTAGTAATTTAGTTAATAATTACAAATATTTTTTGTTAGAGTTTATTAATAATAGTTAGAGTTTATTAATAATAGTTAATAATTACAAATATTTACTTATATTCCATGGTTATACTTAGAGTATATACTTGTATTCCATGTTTACACTTATGTATCTTGGGTTTGCAAATTAGTGTTACTTGATAAGTTATTATTATTTCATGTATCTTGGGTTTTCACATTAGTGTTAGTTGATAAGGTTTGTTAATAATAGGTTCGCTAATTAATTAGGCTATGTAATTAGAGTATATACTTGTATTCCATGTTTACACTTATATTCCGTGGTTATACTTATATTTCATGCGGATGAGTACTCCATCAAATCTTTGAGCAAGCCGATGCCCGGATAGATGAGGCGGGATCGACTCCTCGGATCCGAACCTTATAGGAGCCCGGCGTATCACCACGTGAATCTCCTAGAGCTAAGAAGGCCCGTCTTGAGTTGGAGCGTGACCCTAATTACGAGCACGAAGATGAGCCATTATTGGATGATGAGGTATATATGCTCGTAGATTGTCTATCGAGAGAGAATAATACAAGTGTATGTATGTACCTAACAATTGAATTGACGGGAGGTGCTCTCTCAAGTTGATGCGAAATGGAGGCGAGTCACAAGATGTTCGAGAAGGACACGGCGCCTCAAGCGGCCAGGGACATCCTCCGAGCGAAGAAGTACAAAAAGAAAAAGAGTGATCGGGCACGAGGAGATAGAGGAAGAAATAGATTTCGGAAAGAAGTTTATAGGATCACGGAGGTTAGCCCGGCGGAGAGCCCTTAGCACCTCTAGAGGCGCTACCTAAATTTAGGGCCGCCATTGGATGGTTAGTAAAGGAAGAATTTGATATCTCACAGGAGTGATTGGAGTATGGTGCACGAAGGAAAGAGGAAGAATTGTTGGACTCGATTGTGCACTAAGTTCATTTTCCCGGAGGAGCAGAAGGTTTGGTGAAGGGTCATGTCATGAAGCGGTGTGCAATATCATTCCGGAATTATAGGCACGATATGAATAAAAAGTGGCTGCGAAGGGGCGGGACCCGACGAAGCGGTACCCTATCACAGCGGAACAGTGGGCACGTTTTAGTAAAAATAAAAACTCCGATGACTCCAAGGCTAAGAGCCAAGCCGCCTCGGAACTTGCGAAGAAGAACATTTACCATCACCACCTCGGCACTTGGTGGCTACAAGACCAAGATTCCTAAATGGAGGGCGGAAGGCGAAGCAAAGAGGAGAGGGGCAAGTTGGCATTGACCGATATAGTGCGAACGAAGTGCGAATTGGCTTCACGCTCGGAAGGCAAACAACGATGAGCGATGAGATCTCTGTCCCGATGAGATCAAGCCGATTGCCGAGAAGGTTTTGGAAGCAACAAACACTGGAAAAAGACAGGTGCCTTCAAGTCCACGAGAGGGAGAGGGACGGCCTTTCCCATGCTCTAGGTAACAATTATATTTTCCATTTTGTTCGAGTAAAATAGAAATCAACAACGACATGAAATATTTTTTTGTTGTAGGTAACCCCGAGCATCCGGGCCGTGTGCGGGCGTCTCATCGAGAACCACACGGAAAGAAGGGTTTGGCGAAGAGTGGAAAGCCATATATAAGAAAAGAGAACGACATAAGATGGATATGAAGAATTTTTTTTTTTGAGCAGCGAGGCCGCCCAAAAGTTTAAGGATTTGATGGAAGATTTCGTGAAAAACCACGATCCTGAAGTGATGAAGCGGTTGGCGGGGCGATGTACGCTCAACAGATGTCATCACAAGCTCCTTCATGTATGCGGCTTGTCCCAGCTCAACCCTTGGGTAGCCGGAGATGGCCACACAATCTATGCTATTTCCAAGCGGTATAGCGTCAACATCAAATCCAGACCATTATCCGGTTGGCGATATTGATAAACCTTGGCCTTGCTCATTGCTAATTGGATATGGCCTCGGGGAATCGACATACAAAGCAAGTGGCCCACGGGATATGCTATACCTGGGCGTAGGTTCCATGGTGTCGAGATGGAATCGGCATCTTTGCGGGGTCGAAGTGTTGGCGGTCGAGAGTGGATATGAAGGCGACTTCATCGACATCCCGACCTCTGAGGGTATAGAGAAGCTTGGACAAGCAATCAAGAACTTCATACAATGGCCGAGGCGGTGCGTAAGGTTGATTGATCCACCAACGGCACCCTCTCCACCAGTGCATGAAGCATCCCAAGAGGCCGAAACAAGTCGACAATCACCATCGCCAATGCATGCTCCAGCATCTCCATACATTTATGAGCCACCGTCGTCATCCCCAATACATGATCTATCATTCTCGCTGGATGAGCTCGAGGGGCCAGCCGAGAACATGCCTGAGCAGCAGACTCCTCCAGCCAAGAAGGACACGACACTTTGGAAAAAGAGGTAGAGCAAACTCCTCCGCAAGCACCAAAGCGAGAATGAAGATGAGCAAACTCCCCCGCCACCACCAAAGCATAAGAAAGCAGAGAAAACTCCCCCACAAGCACCGGCCACCAAGAAGAGGAAATTTCCAATTCCAAAATTGGTTTCTCCCTATGAGCCAAAAAAGGGGAAAGCAGCTGGCACGACTCTATTTACGAAAGGGCTTGGAAAGCGGCGGACGACACGAGTCATTGAGCTCGAACCGTCACGAGAATAAAGGAAGCCACCGGCCAAGCGGTGGCCGTGCCACCAACAAAGGAAGCCCCAAGTGGCGATGTACATGTCGAACCGCCATCGGATGCACCATTGACCCTTAAGGATATAAGAAAGCCAACGGTTGATGATTATGTCAATGTCCCCGTGACTATATGCCCGGAAGGCCTATCTTTGCAATGGGCGGTGCTTGAAAAGGGTCCATGGGCGATAAAAAGGTTTCATGACTGGTACATGAGAAGCGGTGAATGCTGGCCTTTGCATGCGATTAGTGTTGATATACCAGCGAGGCGTGTTTGCTGGGCACGGAAAAGAAGCGGGGCATTTGTTACCTTCGATGACATGCACCTCTTGTTGAACTATAGAAAACTTGACGTCCAACTCATTACAATCTGGTGCTGTAAGTATCACTCATGCACACACATTGTTATTATTAAATTTGGAATGTGATAAACTCTAATATGTGGATGTTGTATGTAGTTTGCAAGACCACGGCGAGAGATCGTTAACTACGAGGATCGATGGTCGGTTACACTGAGTCCAATCGGGTTACAAGAAAATATGCACAAATTTGTACTTACAAATGAAGATAGAGCAAAGATAGAGAAGGACAAAACACGAACAATTTGCGGGAGCTGTAAAGAAATTGCAACAAAAATACGAGGGGCGAATATGCCCTCTATATCGGTAGAGCAATCTTTGAGATATAGGTACAGGGGATTTTATATTGGCACCCTACAACTTTGGGTAAGCGTGACCTCGTATACGTACTTCAAATTATCGTGTTAACCCTAAATACATGTGTCGCTCACTCGTTTATTCATGCATTGACCATTGGATTGTTTTTTATATTTATCCATTCGAAGGGAAGGTGCTTGTCCTAGACTCCTTACATTATCCTCTGAGTCGTATCAACCATTCTTGGTTCAATTAGAAAGGTGAGCCAACATGCGACTATATTCGTACTTATATGATTTAGAGTCTCTAAATAACTTTAGTGTTTTATATTCCATAACTATTTAGGGCATGGCGGTTTTATAAGAAACAAAAAGGACCGGTCGACGACGCCCATAAAAAGATCCTAGTGTACCGTTGACGATACAACACCATTATCCGGTAAGTTGTCTAAACACATATCATCATTTAAATAATACACGAGGCATGACAATTTTAAAATAATCATTTGCTCATTACATAGTGCCACAAGCAACCACCGGATCGGTCTATTGTGGATACTACGTGTGTGAGTTTATAAGGCAGCGGGGGCGATACGTCGGGGACAAAAATATGGTAAATAATATCTATGTATGAAGTTGTCTCATTAAAGTTGCAAATATTAATATTGGACATGTGTCAATGATGCTTTTAAACTTTGCTTCCAGTAGAAAACGAAAGGAAAGGGCGTGCCCTTTACAATGTCCACTATGGAAAATATAGTGACAGATTTGTGCGGTTTCATTATGAGAGAAATAATTCCAAGTAAAGGAGCATATTTTGATGAAGAGGGGGATTTAGCAAGTGATAGGTTTAGAAGCGTGACAGACCTAGCAGGTCTAAATTTGAAACGAAATGACATGTAACACTACAAGGTTGTGCAGATAACATGCATTGACGTGTATATATGTAATTTTATGGTTAATGTTTGATTCTATGTGTATATATCTATAATATTAATATGTGTTGTATATATGATGCAATTTTATAGTTCATGTTTGCATATCTTATATATATATATATATATATATATATATATATATATATATATATATATATATATATATATATATATATAGCAGTGTGGAGGCAAATATTAATATTTGAAACAAAAAAAAATTAATTACACAGGCGGCTCACAGCGTGAGCCGCGATGATTTGTTTTCACAGGCGGCTCACATTGTCGGCCGCTGTGTAAAAATGCCTATTTACACAAAGGCGGCCGACAATGTGAGCCGCCTGTGAAAAACCAAATTTTCACTGGCGGCTCACGCTGTGCCGCCTGTACTATGGGCCGATTAGTACTGACCCCTAGTACAGGCGGTGGGCTCGGCCGCCTGTACAAATGCCTCTAGCGCCGCCTGTAGAAAGGTTTTCTGTAGTAGTGCGTGCTTTCGATGTAAACCAAATGCCTAGGCTGAAGCAAACACATTGGAGGTAATGGGCTCATGGTCTAGGCAGATTGGTTGGAGGTTGCAGAGACAGGGAAGGAAAGTTGGCAATATGTAGGCCTTTTTGAGCAACCACGACTCAATTTGGTTGTTGTTGTGTTATTTTTTTACCCCATATAGGAAATGTGTAAGTTTAGTTCCCTCAGGATTTTTGTGGGCCAAACTGTTTTATAACTCTCAAAAAGTCATGTGTAACGAAATAAATAGATTGATCTAGCTGACAATCATCATTTAAAATCAGTTTCACAATGTAGCAATGGTTGTATAGAACTATAGATCAAACCTATATCCTTCATTCGCCTAGCTATTTTGCTAGAGGAAAAAAGAAAGTTTGTGGTACTCCTCTAGCTCTGCTTCACTAGTGAATTAGTAGCTTTTATCAACTTTAGCTCCATAATCAACTATTGGTGGAAATGAATAAGCTGTTCTGGTAGTGTGTTTGGTTGAATAGCTTCTCAGAAGAGGTAAAATGTCCATTATGTGCCTTTTTTTATTTTTCTTTCCTTCTTCCTTTATTATTTCTTTCCAAATCTGTTTTCCTTATCTTCTTTACGCATCTGTTTTCTTCACTAGTGAATTTGGTGGTGCGATGGGGCAGTCGAGAGGCGACGGCAGACACTAATCGTATTGGTGGTGTGATGATTGAGGGGAGGTGGCAGCCAAAGGACACCAACACGAGAGAAAGAGTGGAGCATGGTAGGGAAAGAAAGAGTGGTGGAGAAGGGATGTTTTGGTGGCTAAGATGGAATATCCGTAAACTAACTAATAGTCCACTGAAATCAAGAAAAACAACTAAATAAGGGTATAATCTTGTTCCCCTAACTAATTTACCCTATTACCTTCAATACTTTTGGTCTAATTTGCTCTATAAATGGCTCAAGCTCCATAGAAGAGAGAGAAAAATAAAAGTACAATTAAGCACTAACATACCATTGAAATTTTTTTAAAAAATGTTTGAAATAGTATTTAGCCTTCTACAACCTCTCCAACAAATGAACCGGCAATTATGGTCTTGTAGAGGACATGCATGTTTTTGGAGCCATCACCGCTTAGACTCGGCTTTCAGCCCTAGCACCGCGGTCGCCATCCTCGCCTTCCACCACCACTGTTCCCACTCCCTTCCTCTCCGGCATCCCGTCAGGGGTGGTTGAAGGGAATGGGGATCCATTGTTCTAATAAATTTTTATAGTAGATCGAGTCATTGGTGTTAGTGTCTCTCTATGCTAAATTTCTTAGTATTAGAGTTTTATCTCCTCCTTCTTCTCCTCTCCGGCGACGTTGAAGGGGAAGGATGAAATCATATTCTCTATGGCAGCTCTGTTGAAGATAAAAGCAACAACTTCAGGGTCAACATTTTCGTCAACATTAATTACGACATGGAGACTTTTGTTTCTGGACAGTGGCATCAAGGTGGAGAATAATTTTCTTCGGTCTATTCTCTATTTTGTTATGGTTAGATCTCGTCACAATAAAGGACTAGGAAGAATAATTTTTAGATTAGTCTTCCTCATTCTTTGATGGCGGAAAGAAGAATGAAGACATTGGAAAGAAGATTTTCCTCAATTTCACTAAATGTTAACCGTCATTTATTGGGTATTTGTTCTCAGGCCATTTGCCAAGTATTTTTCTGTGCGGTTATCCACATTACAAAGCTTTGAACAGGTTAGATTTTGAGTTACGCTATTTACAGCATAGATACTATTTTATAATCTAGAGTGACTGTAACGTATTGATGTACCGGCTATTATATAATATAATTCTTCTTTGGTCCAAAAAGAAGAAGAAAACCCTCTCCACCAAAGGAATCGAAATCAAAACCCACAACCTTCAAAAGAGCAATTTTTGGGAGCTTTACAAAGCCTTCCTTCCTCTCTCGGATAACAGTAACTAACTCAAGACAGAAGACTAGGCCTGCGGTTTTACACTTTGAGCATTAGAAACCAGCCGCCCTACAAATGAATCAGTGGAGATGGCTAGTTTTGGTGGTCACTATTAAATTTTAAGCAAACGCATACTAGTCGCTCCTACAAATTGACCACTTTATAGAGGGTACCTCTTATTATCAGACACCTCTACTGATAAATTTGTAGGGACAACTGGTCTAGTAAGTCCCAAGCAATTCTATTATAGGCGTGGCTAACAAGTGAGCCACCCCAACCCAAAAAAGAGATGTTGCTACAATCGTTTATTTGCACCCTCTGAAACCTAAAGACATGCTCTTGATAAATGGTACTCCATCCGTCCCTAAAAGAATGTCGCCGTGGGATGCGTACCACAAGTTTGACTTGATTTATAGAAAATACGTGCAATATTTATATCTCCAAATAATTTTGTTAAAAAACTAGATCCAAAGATCTTTCCGATGATACTAATTATGATACTAATCGATGATATTTATTATTTATTAAAATTGTCGGTCAGGAAGCGCACACTACTAGAGAATAGACTTTTGGACCGCATACAATTTTGGCTTTAGTCTCAGAAAATTTTATGTTCGAGAGTAAAAGCCCTTTAGTCCCTATTGGAACAACCAACCTGGACTAAAGATAACCTTTTAGTCCCGGTTCATATCACCAACCGGGACTAAAGGTCTTGATGCTTTAGTCCTGGTTGGTAATACCAACCCGGACTAAAGGTAGACCCTTTAGTCCCAGTTGGTGTTACGAACCGGAATTAAAGGTCCCTTTAGTCCCAGTTGGTAACACCAACCCGGACTGAAGGTCCCTCCAGAGTGAATTTAAAAGAAGAGAGTACCTTACGTAAGTTAGATGTGTGCGTGAGTTGAGATGGTAGACCATGCGCAAGGGCTGAAGTGGGAGGTCTTGGGTTCGAATCTCCACAGCAGCTAAAAATGGAGACCTTTAGTCTCGATTCCTCTGTTCCGGTTCCCAAAACCGGGACTAATAATATCTTTTAGCCCTGGTTGTGGGAACCGGAACTAAAATTGAAGACCTAGTCCTGGTTTTCAACTTCTTTTTGGAATCGGGACTAAATGTCCTTTTTCTGGTAGCGGCGGTGACATTTTTTTTAGAGACGAGGGGAGTATAGGATAGATAAGTGGACAAACATGCCAACCTTCAAATCAAAATTGTTGAAAGTGCACATTTTACCGCTACTTTCGTGCATGGCCGATGTCCGCAGGCGTTGCAGGGCATGAATCGATTGCTCGCCCGTCCTGCCACCGGCGGGCTGGACGCTGGCCGGACAGTCAGTCAAGTCAAATCTATCTGGCCCGCACCCCGGCCGGGAAGACGACTGTGGCTGACTGAGCAACCCCAACGAACCATTGATGGCGGTAAATATCCTCAGAAGAAAACTCGTAGAGCTGCAACAGACGCTCTTCACACAGTACACGAAAGATTGCCACAGAGATGTGGCAGTAATTATGCAGACGACGCAGCAATTTTTGCAAACCCATGCCCTGACGAACTTGACAAACTGCAAAGGTTGCTACTAGCTTTTGGGGAATGTTCAGGTTTAATGATCAACATGAGTAAAACGGAAATATACCCAATTCGGGTACAGGCCAGCTCTATACAATCCCTACTACAATATTTCCCAGGGAAAATTGCGTCCTTCCCGGGGAAATACTTGGGCCTGCCCCTACATACAAGAAAATTGCGAAGGATTGAGGTACAGCCGCTCGTGGACAAGGTGGGAGCTAGACTGCCGGGATGGAAAGGGAAATTTTTAACATCTTCGGGTAGAGAAATCCTGGTTAAGTCAGTCCTTTCAAGCCTACCTATCTACCATTTGACGGTCTTCCATGCCCAGAAATGGTTGATCAAAAGAATCGATCGCATTCGAAGAAGTTTTCTTTGGAAGGGGGAGAATCCGGACAAGGTTTGTGGAGGACACTCCCTCATCAATTGGCCAACAACTTGTTTACCAAAGGAGAAAGGAGGTCTAGGAATCCTAGAATTAGAAAGATTTACCAGAGCGTTAAGATTGAGGTGGTTGTGGTTCCAGTGGACACAGACGGAGCGCGCTTGGAATGAGTTAGACATACCATGCGACAAGGTGGACAGAGACCTTTTTATGCGTCAACAAAAGTTACAATTGGGAACGGAAGGACCGCACCATTTTGGTTCTCCAGCTGGCTGAATGGATCAATGCCAAAGACCATTGCACCAACGTTATATAACAAGGCGAAGCGAAAAAAAACAACAGTAAGGCAAGCACTCACCCAAAACAAATGGATTAACCACATTTTCCCTCCTACCTCGCAACAAGAAGTCAGAGAATTCATAGCCCTTTGGGAGGCGCTGCAAAACATTGAGCTAAATGAGGAGGTGGACGACACAATAGTTTGGCGGTGGACTGCGAGTGGGGAATATACAACACAAAGCGCCTATAAAATACAGTTCACAACGACATTCACTAAGACAAAGTTGACTCCCATTTGGAAGGCCAAGGCTGAGCACAAATGTCGCTTCTTTGCCTGGATTTTGATGCATAGAAAGATTCTAACCGCCAACAATCTCCTTAAGAGGGGATGGACAGATGATACAGAATGCAGACTGTGCCAAAACGAAATAGAAACACCAACTCATTTATGCAAGGATTGCCCCTTTGCCAAAGAAGTATGGGCATATATTCGACAACGCTTCAGCCTTGCGACCCTCGACAATGTGGACACCACGGGATCAATCTACTCCTTCTGGGGGAGATGTCGTAGGAAGTTCAACAAAGCTGAAAGACCGAGAATAGATGGAATCTTGATTTATGTATGGTGGAATATTTGGAAGGAAAGAAATAGACGAATATTTCAACAACAGCAGCTATCATCAAGTCAAGTTGCCAATCTATGCCAAGAAGACATTTCACAATACACTATGGCCACGGCGGCAAGAAACAGTAGAGAGCAACAGATGTAGACAGTCCCTGAAGCATGCTTCTTTGGGTCCTGCGTGACCCCCCCTTCTTTTTCTGCTGCCATTCTGCGTTTAGTTGCGGAGAGTGCCCTTAGTTGTTTTGCTCTGAGTAGTGGTTGCACTGAGTAGTTTTGTTTTTTCTTTTTTCGTTTGTACAGTTCCTTCTTGCTTTATTCGTCTAATAAAATCTGCGGCAAAGCTTTTGCCGTCCTTTCTAAAAAAAAAGATGTGGCAGTAATTACTCCTAAGGCCTTGTTTAGATGGGGAGAGGAGAGAGATTGAAAAGTCCTGCAGCACTTCGTTTTTATTTGGTAAATATTGTCCAATCATGGCCCAACTAAGCTCAAAAGATTCGTCTCGTGATTTACAACCCAACTATGCAATTAGTTATTTTTTTATTTATATTTAATGCTCTTTATATGCGGCAAACAATTTGTGAGAGGAGAGAGATTGAAAAGTCCTGTAGCATTTCGTTTGTTTGTGGTAAATATTGTCCAATCGTGGCCCAACTAGGCTCAAAAGATTCGTCTCGTGATTTACAACCAAACTGTACAATTAGTTATTTTTTATTTATATTTAATGCTCTTTACATACGGATACAAATTGATGTGATGGAGAGAGAGTGTAAAAACTTGTAAATCCAATGTGCATCTAAACAAGGCTAAATCTGTGGTGCCCCGGCACTCCGGCAGGCCGCATGCAGATGCCGCTAGCTGCTGGCTGTGCTGCCCTCATTCACTGTTCTGCATGCATGCGAGGGACTGTTATATTTTCATTTTCCTCACCAGTGTTTCGATTTACTCCTACAGTAGAGGCTTATCGGCCGGTGGTAGTACTACTGTTCAGGTCAAGCTAGAGATAGTGGCGGCTAGATGCGCGATTCAAGCCGGTGTAGGTGTGAAATGCTTGCTGCACGAAATTTGAGTACGTTGTGCGTCAAGGTGAGATGAAACCTAACACAGGCAAGCCGGTGTAGATTAAACATAAGTTTTCCAAAGATTTAAACTTGATGAGCTAATTAATGAAATAAACACAATCGAACACAAATGTTAACAGTTGGCGTCTTTAAAGTCATGACACAACTTGGAGTGTCATTGTCTAGAAAGAGCGAGCGAGAGAAAGCAACCATGACGTCCTGCACAAGCGCAAATGCTCCTAGTCCTAGCACAACCACCGTGCGTGCAATCTGCTCGGCATGTTCCACGAGCACACAAGGTTTATATAGGAGTAGTACATTTTCAACGAACAAACAAACACTACGTTATCATTATTTGTGTGTCTCCATTCTCCTACCTACAGTAGCCTAGTAGTAGTATGTTCCATGCATTCCATATATTAATATAAAACCGACAAATTTCCATGACCAATCGAGACCATCCGTCCAACATGTGCCATCATCTGCGTACTAGGTACTCGTACCTGTGACCGTTCTGTGTTGTGTTGGTGCATGCATGCATGGTCGCGGCGTGTGGAGGAACAGTAGCTTGGTCAATCTGGCAGGCCGGCTCCACAGGTTCGTGCGCATCTTTGACCATCTGACCACATCGACCATCTAGTATTTTTTTTCCCAAAAATACTATTTTATTTTATTTGAAATCCATACACCATATTTTTTTTCATTTTAAACCATGGTTTTTAAACCATGGTAGTAGTACAGTATTACCTTGCAACATGGTCGGTGAATAGCAATATTCGTGATATTATTATTGTCTCCTGTTGATATGACGCGAAACCCCAGCAATCTGATCGAGTACCTGACCTCAGTACCTTGTGCCTTTAAATTTGGACGGGTAATGTCTCACTGCTGTTAGTAGTACCAATTTTGTTATTTTTATAACTATATATAAGGGTTTTTGGCGTCAACTTTAGGTCACTCGGCTCAACAGGCCTTCTATTAATTTTCAAGGCGTCAACTTTAGGTCACTCGGCTCAACAGGCCTTCTATTAATTTTCAAGTGGTCTCTTCTCTTTTATAGAGACGGTCATAGAGATGAATCTTTAAAATGCTCGTTTGTTGTTAATCAGTTAACATGAGTGGGATGGAGCAGCCTACGGTAGCTCACTGGAACGGATTGGAATTTTAACACATGGTGAGGAGAGAGAAAGGGCTTAGAGCAAGACCAAGAACAGAGCAAGTGTTTGGTTATAATTCAAATTGTACGAGATAATAAGTTATATAATAATAGTTGTGTCTTATTTGTTTATAGGCCCTATTTAGTTTAGTTTGTAAAATTTTTTCACCTATCACATCGAATGTTTGACCACATGCATGAGGTATTAAATGTAATCTAAAAAATAACGAATGGCACAGATTGTGATAACTTTGTGAGATGAATCTTTTAAGCCTAATTAGTCCATAATTTTGACAATGTGGTGCTACAGTAAATCTTTGCTAATGGCGGATTAATTATACTTTTTAGATTCATCTCGTTATTTCCTTGCAAGTTCTGTAATTTACTTTTTTATTGGCAAAATAGCCAAATTCGTCCCTCAAACTATCATCAAAAGTTTAGTTTCATTCCTAAACTATGAAAACGGTCGTTCTAGTCCTTAAACTTTTAGAAACAGGCTTAATTTCATCCCTAGACTACGAAAAACGACCGTTCTCGTCCTCAGCCTTTTCGCAGCCGGCTCAATTTCGTCCCTGGTCCGACGTGGAGCACCACTGCCTCGCTCGCCTTGTCATCGCCCAGTCAGCTGATTTAGTTAGAATCAGTTTCTAAAAGCCTGCAACTAATTTATTTTTATTCCAACTAGTTGCAACTAGTTGTAACTCTTTAATACAACATCCGATGGAGATGATTTTGTATAAAAATTATAGATCTTGGTAAGATCTACAATTTTCTAGTTTTAATGTTTTTTATTTGAGAACACTAAGATGCTCAAAAAGTTAATATAAAATTTTAGCACCATAATAATTACTCTTTTCTCTCCTTTTTTCCACATCAATATTTACTTGACTATAAAATCAATCTCAATAGTAGTTTTATGTGAGTTTTATCTACAGTTAATAAGTTGCCACATAGCCGTATCAACAATTTTAAAGAAAAAAAAGAAAAGGTGACCTTAGCATGATTACTAATTTTTTATGAGTTATAAATTTAAATATCTATAAAATTATAGAATAAAACTTTTGACAGAGAGCAAGAGTTTTATAAAAAAAGTTATTTTCTTCTGCACAAAGACTTCAAAAGGCCGTAGAATAGATTCACAGAAACTGATAATTAGGTGGGTCCACATTGTTTCTTTTTTCTTCTGTATTCTTTCCTGCCAAAGAGGGGACTGTGTTAATTAAATTATAACATACGGGCCCACATATTTAGATACAGTGCTGAACCATTGCAGAGAGGCGTACTACTGTCTAATACATGAGGAGGGAGTAGCAAGTGAGGTTAAGAGTTTTTCGTGTCGATCTAAAGCGACTTTTTTACAGTATTCCCTCTATAAAAAAAAAACATAATTGTAGGATTTTTAGATATCATGTTTAACCATTCATTTTATTTAATTTTTTTATAAATATTATCTTATTATAACTTATTTTATTATTAGAAATATTTTAATAATAATTTATTTATTTTAGTAAAAAATTTAATTAAGACAAATGGTCTAACACGAAATCCTATAATTATGGTTTTTTACGTAGAATGACTATTTGTCGGCAGCGTTGGAGGTGTACGTCGAATTGTTGACGTTGAGACGAAAAGTTCTTTTTCGAAAAGCCCAGACGAAAAAGGTTTTGAAAGTGTAAAAGAAAGCACGATGTGTAGGGTAGGGTGACATCATGGGCAGCACGCAGCAGGCCGGGAGCGAGTAGTACTACTACACTGAGCCAAGGGTTAGCCCAACATTTCTGGTTCTCCGCGCCCCCGTCTATCGGATTCAGCAACGTTTTGTCTCCAGTCATGATAGTCTGCTCTGGATCGGAGCGTGCGTTGCCCAGCCTAGAGCCTACACCCCTGAAATTTTAACCTCCAGCAGAATCTTCTCTCGGGCATTGCAGATGGAGTAATTTGTGTGATTTCGAGGATCCCTCTGCATGTACTCCCTCCATATTCATATTAGTTGACGTTTTGGACAAGGACACGGTCTTCAAGATCTAACTTTATCCATTAGTTTTTATTAAAATATATAAAAAATTAAAAATAAAATTACTTTTATAAAAGTAGGCTTCAAGGTGAATCTATACATATAAGTTTTACCTTTTCAAACTAAATATTTTAAAAGTTATTGCTAGTTTATGTTCCCAATGTTTGACCCAAACCTTGTCCAAAACGTCAACTAATATGAGTATGGAGTAGTAATTATTTGACGCCGGCCAAAGGGGCAAACAATAGAAACAGGGAAATCCTTTTCTATTGCTTAGCTCTAGGACTAATTTTAATAGGAGTTTTACAAGAGTTTTATTTACATTAAATAACCTACCACATAGTATGTATTTTTTATGATATGATAGGGCTTCGTCGCTGGAACTTATTTTGGCTGTTTTAATGCATAGAGAATAAATGAGTTTCATGGAGATAATACTCTCTTGGCACGATTACCAACTCTCCAAGAAACTTTGGAATAAAACTTTTGCATTGAGGGTGGGAGTTTCATCCAAATTTTATTTCATTTTGTGTGATATGACAATCTTGAAAATAACACCTAAACTCGCCTTTGAGACTGCCCTAATATTACATGAGCGCCCCCGAATTTTATGGAGGTAGGTGGGCCATGACGCTATGTTTGCTTCGCTTATCAGTCGGCTTGTCAAAAATTAAAGGCCTATACACTTAACCTAAATAGCAGAATCAATAATATGTATATATATATAATTTGAATAAAACAAATAGTGAAACAAGAAGTCTATAGAAGTTTAAAACGTCACTTTATTTTGGACGAAGCGAGTAGGTTCTAAAAAAATTAGATTGCTAGGTCCTTGTTGCTTCTTTTTCCAAGGGCCCAGGATTTTGTTGGGACGGCCCTGGAGGCCTTCAATTTTTTTTTTGTTTGTTACACAGTTCCTACAATTGCGTTGGCGCGTCGTTACTCCCTTTTCGGTTGGCAGTATATTCGTATCTGTTCACGTATCTCTGGAGTCTGGACACTGTACGCAAGATAGTGAAAAGCCTGGCTCCACCTTAACCAAACCAGTGCCCATTTCCATGGCAATCCACGCAAGGATCTCTTCTCCGGATTCAATTTACAGCTATAAAAGTCACCTGCAATTCACAGAGTTTGTGCAGCAGTTTATTTATTTATATTTATGGTGGACTGTTCCCAGCTCCCCCCTCCTTCACCAAACTTTGGCCAAATTCACAACCAACCAATTTATGTCTTCTGCAGAGAACAATTTAAAACCATGCAAACCAATCCTGCCCCCACACAGACACACAGTGACACAAGTCACACAAGCACGAAAAGGTGCCAAAAGGGAACTTTTTTTGCAGATAAGAAAGAAAGAAGTAGAAAAGTGGAAAAATGTACTGCAATCTAAAAAAGTTAATTAATTAATAAAAAACATTAAAAAAAAGCAACAGACGCAGGAGAGGAGAGAAAAGGGGCTACAGAGCGAAAGGCTGCAACCTTGTATTGTAGCCACCACCTCCATCTTCCCCCTCTCCTCTTTTCCACCTTTCTTCCCTCTCCCCTCCGCTGAACCTTCTCAATCTCCCCTCCCCCCACGTGGTGTATAACACCCCATACGCAGGCGCCACACGCGCAGGCACATGAACCAGAACCACCACCACCATCTAGGCAGCTCCCACTTGCTCTCCCCTTCCTCGCTGTGATCCTCCTGCTCGTGCACTGCTCCGCCGCGGCAACCTCGCCGCCGGCCCAGCGCTCCCTTCCGGCGGGTAATGCTTCGTCTCCGTTGTGTGCGCGTGTGACGGTTATTTTGGTTTCATCGGTGGGAGAAAAAAAAATCGGTGCTTGGTAGCTGTTCTTCGCCGGCCGGGAGCGACTGCGACCGCCGGCGAGTTTGTGGCCGGGAATGGGGAAGTTTTTGTTTCTCGGCAGTTCTGGGTGGATCTTTGCTGCTTTTGGCAGGAAAGGGAATGGCTTTATTTGTTGCTGGTGGCGTGTCGGTTTGATTTTTTTTTTTTTTTTTTCTTGTTCTTGTTTCTGTTTGAAGCCGGCTTCTTGATAGACACCTGGAGTTTACCTGTCAAGGCTGGGAGTTTTCGGCATAAATATGTGTGTTTTCGCAGGCTCCTGCAATGCCGAACAATTTGTATTTTGGGCATTTGAAGGCGGAGCCTCCGCCTTTTGGGATCAGGCAGGGATTCCGATGCGATTCCTTGGGTTCTTCCTGTTGCTCAGGTGTCCCCTCTGATCAATCGCGTCAGTTCTTCGGGTACGGAAGAGATGCCGTGGTTTCGTGAAATTTGTTGCGTTTCGTCGTTGATTCTTTCAGCTGTCATCCGTGGGATTAGTGGGGACGTGAGTCCAAGTCTTTCGGATTCTTGTTGGGCCGATTCATTTTCTCTTCGTTTTCAAATGACTTTGTTTTTTTTTTTTTTTTCCGTTTTGACAATAACTCTTTTTTTTAATTTTTTTTTTTTTTTGAAATGTTCTTGGCTATGATGAAGACTAAGATCCAGGTCTTAGTGCTAGTTTGAGTCCCTCTACCCATTTTGGGTTTCTGTGTTCTTCGCCTCTTGAAAGGTTAAACAACTCGTGTTTAGTGGCCATTAAGTCAACTTGTTGAGCTGAAGAGTTCAAGGGAGAGGGAGCAATTAAAACTTTGCAGAATCTTTGTATTTTTTTATAGTTTCTATCTGGAGTGCTAGTTGTTGCTGAAGTACAAAGTGGCAAAGTACTTCCATTCTTATACTGATGTATACATTGATATTTTAGATTCCCTTTTTAGCTGTATGTTGTGCGAAGCAATTGGCTATATTGTGAGCATAGATGTGTGATTTTTAATGGTCAAAAAATGGATTTGTTTGCAGGCTGTCATAGGGAGTGGCCTGCGCGTTCGGTGATTGGTAGCCTGGTAGGCCACCAATAATAGCATCTCTCCTGGGCTTATTTGCCTCCATTTGTCATAAGGTAGTTTGGGTTCCAAGTCTTCATGTTATTTCTATCTTCAGATTTTAGAGATCTATGCATTTTGTTCTGGTGCTACATTTCTTTTCGTTTATACATCTATTTGCCATTCAATGCATGTAATACTTTCGTGGTTTCCTTAAAGTGTCGTCTAGTTGTGGATTCAGTACTCTGAACATCTTCAGTACTATTCCTACTTCAGTAATAGGTGCTGTTATAGGAATACAGGAAGCATAAATTGATGTCTTTTGGTTTCTTAGTTCATTTATCAAAGCATTGTAGTTAGGGCATATCTAATCACTCATTTGGCTTCTCTGTCGTGCAGCTTCTTGAAACCCACATTCTGGTCAAATGCTGTGAAGAAGAATCCTCTTGGGCTGAATAAATTCAGCCTATAACCACTATGGGCGCCTGTGTATCTTCAAGCAAAAAACGGAGATCGCAAAGATTATGTTGTATTTACAGGCGCTACCGTGGCAAGGTTTTAACCAATACACCTATAGTACGTGCCAGTGATGTCGAGAACTTTGCTTCTTCCGGAGAAGCAGTCCATTTAGGGACTTCTGCAGCTACTCGGCGTAGATCCGATGGCTCAAATATTACATTCCACCTCACACAATTGCAGTGGCATCACAGTGAGCTGGATACAGAGAATGGAAATGGTAATTGGAAACTTTTTGTTCCTTGCATATGTTCCAGTAATGCAAAGTCTCCTATTAAAAAAACTGGGCTAAATTTCAGTATTTCCCTGTTGGTCCAGTTGTGTGCCAAGAAGAAGCGTGGTTCGACTCTGTCAGTATTTTGGGATCTGACTCAGATGAAGACTTCAGCAGTGTCAATGGAGGTTTGTATTGCTTTTCAGCTATTTTGATTTTTACGAAAAGTACAGAGTTAATGCCCAATGTTCAGACGTTTTTGTTGAAAGGCAGAAAGGGACATTTATATTAAGGCTTGATCTTTTCTTGCAGACCTCCCTGCTATGTCAAATTCAACACAATTGATGCAGTGTGAAGATGCTTCATCCATAGCTGACGCCATCCAGAAGTTTGAAAGGATTTTTTATGGTTCTAGCGTTGCTCAAGCTGTTGGACAGTACCTGAAAAGAGATGCAAACAAAATAGAAGCAGAGAGGCCTAAAATTGCAAGCCCGGAAGCTTGTGATGTCTCTGGTGGAAAGGTCGAGGATGTGAAGACACGAAATGAGGGTATAAAAATTCTGACAAAACTTAGAAGAGGCGAGGATGCATGTAATACCTTGAAGTCTTTCAAAGATGGAGAGAAGCCTCATGAAAGCATCTTCAAAAATTTGACACCAGTGTGCACGCCTCGTCATGCTAACAAGGTCCAACCATTGGCAGTAGCAAGTCCACGGGGCCAAAAAAAGAAATCAGCTGTTGTCAGGCTTTCTTTCAAGAGGCAATCTTTCGATGGAGAACAAACTACTGAAATATGTAGGTTTCGCTCAGATGTGTTCACCTTTTGTTTTCAGGGAACAGTGGTAGCCAGGACTAACAACCTGATTGCTACTAAATTTCTATGAATGCAGGTTCCTCTAGAAGGTACTTGATCCGCCCACGAGCTGGATTATTGGTTCCGCAAGCTGGTGAGAAAATTTGTGAAGGTTGTTGGTCTGTGCTTGAGCCTTCGACATTCAAGCTGCGAGGGGAAAGTTTTTTCAAGTAAGAATTGCTCCACAAATGCATGTGATGTCTCATGAACTTCATTTTGTACTAATTTATAGTTACTTGCAGGGACAAAAAGAAGTCTCCTGCTCCAGCTTGTTCTCCATACACTCCATTTGGTGTGGACATATTCATGTCCCCGAGGAAAATTCACCACATTGCTCAGCATATTGAGCTTCCATCTGTAAAGCCAAATGAAAAAAATTCCTTCACTACTTATTGTAAACATTCAGGTATGATCACAAGATTTTCTGCCTTGAGATTTGACATGTTATTGATTCCAGTGACTACAAATACTTGTTCCATGCAGATGCCTACATATCCTGCTGCTATGTTCCTTGGTGATAGTGATGGGGAAGGAATTAATCTAGTGCTATATTTCCAACTGAATGATAACTTTGAGAAAGAAATTTCTCCCCAGTTTCATGACAACATCAAGGTAAACTTCACCGTTGAATGACATCTCTTTTCACAAATTGCAGATGCCTACTAATCCATAGCTGAACTTTTACTGAATTTCTGTCTCTTGGTTTTTTTGTTTTCAGAGACTTGTAAATGATGACATAGAAAAGGTTAAGGGTTTCCCATTGGACTCAACAGTCCCTTTCCGAGAAAGATTGAAGATATTGGCAGGGTTGGTTAACCCAGATGACATGAATCTGAGTTCTGCGGAGAGGAAGCTTGTTCAGGCTTACAATGAAAAGCCAGTCCTCTCGAGGCCTCAGCACAACTTTTATGTGGTAAGTTGCTTTGTTTAGTATGGTTCTACTTCTTTCTTTCATCTTGACTCTTATGACTTGTGGGGTTGATGCAGGGATCAAATTACTTGGAGATCGACCTTGATGTACACCGCTTTAGCTTCATCTCAAGGAAAGGGCTCGAAGCATTCCGAGAACGATTGAAACATGGAGTAATTGATCTAGGCCTAACCATACAGGTAGGTTGATGATCCTTTATGCCTTCATCATTTGTTTTGCATCTTCATAACACAAAAGGAATGCCATTTGCCAATTCTATCTTGTACATTGTTTTGGAAACAAACCAGGCAGGAGAGCTGCCGGTTGTATTAAATAGAACAGAGCGACCCCCTTATCACATGGAAATGTGATATGAACCTTCAAGCTATACCATTTGTCTAGTCATTGTTCATCCAAGCATCATAAACCATGAATAGCGACACTCTTGTAATGTATACAACAATTTGTCATCCTGTTAAGGTACAGATTCAGATTAATTTCTTGAGCTGAACATGCTGACCATTGACACAGGCCCAGAAGCAGGAGGAACTTCCAGAGCATGTCCTGTGCAGTGTAAGGCTAAACAAAGTTGATTTTGTTGATAATGGGCAAATACCAACACTACTGCCATGTGACGATGACTAAAAGTTCAGCCAGCACCAAGTTAACTAAAACTGATGTTTGCACCCAGGGACATTAGCATGTGATCGCAAGTCCATTACTTGAATTGTGGGTTTTCCTTGGTTGGTCTTGGAAATTGGAAGGGTAGAGGCATGGCGGTTCCCCTCTCTGAGATGAACAGAAGTGGGATCTGCGTGTATAGTCATGTTCTTTGGCATTATGGTGTTGCGAGTCAAATCCTGTTGGAACTTGGAAGTTGATTTGCGAATCTGGAATTGAGAATGCCAGCAAGACGTCTTATCAATGATCTATTTATTCAATTTATATGTTCTTGATCTGTTGAGTAAATTATTGCTGAAATCAGGGTTACCTGCTTTCGACATACATACTGTCATGCATGTTTCCTTATATATATATATATATATATATATATATATATATATATATATATATATACTGTATGTATATTCTGCACCTGGGTGCACTCTATATAGAGAATGCACCCAGGCCCAAACCGACGCCCGTCGTCCGCGCAAGACCTGGTCCGAGTGGCCGCACTCCACTGGTCCGGCCCACCCGAACACCGACGGTCGTACCTGAACTTCGACTCAGCACACACCCGATGGAATCACCTCCGGCTTTCTTCTTCCCCCGAACGCGACGGCCTTCTTCCTCGAGCCGCGGCACAACAGCAGCGAGCACCCCTCCTCCGACCCCGCGGCGACCCCAGGCGCGTGCCACCCGATCCGCGAGCACGGCGACCCTCAATGGCGGCGCCGTCCTCCGACCCCGGCGATCCAGGCAGCCAGCGGCGCCTTGATCTGCGAGCACAGTGACCCTCAGCGGCGCGCGGCCCGACCCCACGCGGGTATAGCAGCGCCCGGCGGCGGCGCAGCCTGATCAACGGTGCGCGGCTTCCCATCCCAAACCAGGGGCTGATGGTGCTCTCGGCGATGGCTGCTGATCCTTGCATGGCGGACCCGTCGGCGGCGTGGCTCGGCCCAGCCTCTTCCTCAACCGGTGGCATGCGGCTTCCCCTTGTAGTCCAGCGGTCGTGCGACTCGCCCCTTGCAGATGGCCCTCACGGCGGCGGCGGCGGGCGGCGGCGGCGAAGCCGAGTGCACGGCCCCTATGGCCATGCTCGAAATCAGGAGGCAGCGGCTTGGCACCCGTCGTATCTCCGACTGTGATATCTCGAGGTGAGCCCCACACAAATCTGCAACCCTCGATAATCATGGAGTCAATTTGCTTTTGGTCTAGTATACTAGTGTCTCGCTGTACAGTTTGATTCATAATTTTTGGGCTGGATTGACTACTATTGTTGCGAACCTCAAATCCTCAATAGTGGTAGCAAAGAGATATATTCCAATTGCCATATTTTTTTTGCAATGATATATTCCATGGCTTGCTTACTGCTTGTGCTAGAAAAAAGACCCATATCATATCTTTTTATCGTAACTTCATCATGACATGTGCTGAATGGATGACACCGTTATGGTAAATGCATACCATTTATTTAGTGTATTCTACACAACATTATCGTAATGGATGACACCATTATGGATGACATGTGCGCACTGTTCAAGGGTTACTTTTATTCTGATAGTTGGATTATGGTAATTTTGCATTCACTTTGTTTATCCTAAATCACATTCAGGAATTAGGAAAAACCTCTTTTGGGTTTCATTTATTTTTGACTGAGAAATTATACAGTGAGCTGGTGGCTACAGAAATTATACTTTTCTGATGTGTATAACTAGATTATTTTCTTAGTTGTAACTGGTAGGGTGTTCTAGTTGCAATTGGTTGACAATCTCTCTCTCTCTCTTTTTTCAATGGCAGTGGTTATAATGGAGACTGAAGGGAATGCATTAGGAGCTCAGGGCAGTGACCCCCCCACCACCCGGCGTTCTCCCCGTTTTGCTCAGCAGAAAACGCTGAACGTATATAAGTTGAGGAAGGACAGGAAGAACAGATTAGAGCTCCCCAATCCCTCCCGAGCTGACGCTGAGGGTGAAGAACATGAAGGACAGGAAGGACATGAAAGTGAACAGTGTGCCCAAGATTCAGATTTTGATCCTGATCAAGATGCCGAGGTTGGTGGTGATGGTGATACTGGTGCTGATGGTGATGCACTGAATGTAGACAATAAGAAGAGGCGCCGCAAGAAACCTCCTGCAATTCGGTGTTCTATAAGGGACGGTTTATAGGATTGGCGGAAGGAAGATAGTTTTTGAGGCCGAGCAATGATGAACTTTCAGGACATGTTTTTGTTTTCGTTTTTCATTGATGTTTATCAGCATCGTGCACATTTGTGTGGTGATATCTGTGTATGTTAACACCGTCTGGAAACTATGTGTCATAACTTGCAACTCCTCCAGCACTCGTGTTGCAATCGTTTCAAAGATTTGTTGTAAATTGCATTTCCTCCCTGATGAAATCTAAATGATGCAGCAAATTTGTTATTAATAACAAGGTCACATATGTGTTGTAACTTTTGCAATGCTTTTTTGTGCATATGTTTTACATAATCGTTATGTTTCTTCTTATTTTTTTAAGCTGTACTCTATCAATTAACTAGAAAACTTAGTGGAGGCTGGAATTGGTTTTCATACTACGATAATTAACCATGTTGCAATTCGTATTTAACAATGTTTGCAATTGTGTCACATATGATGTTGCAAACGGTGTACAATATGTGTGCAATTTTTTATTAACCTAAGACTTCATTGACTGTGATTAGGGTTCGGGGCGTCTAATGTCAGTAGATTTGAGTAATTCCTAGTATAGTTCACTTTTGTTTTATCTTAGCGTTGACTAAGATTAGGGTTCAGTACGTCGATACAGGACTAAGGGCTTCGACTGAGATTAGGATTAGTAGCACCGACAGAGATTAGGGTTAATAGCGTCGACTGAGATTAGGGTTCATATGTTGCAATTATTCATTAACCAGGAAGCAATTGCTTCACATGCTGTGTTGCAAATGGTGTCAAATAGGTTTGCAATTTTACGTCGACTGAGATTAGGGTTAGTAGCGTCGACTGAGATTAGGGTTCAGTACATTGACTAAGATTAGGGTTCAGGGCGCCACGTAACTGTCAGTAGATTTGAGTAATTCCTAGTATAGTTCACTTTTTGTTTCATCTTAGTGTTGACTGAGATTAAGGTTCGTTACGTCGACAGAGACTAAGGGCTTCGACTGAGATTATGGTTAACAGCATCGACAGAGATTAGGGTTAATAGCGTCGACGGAGATTAGGGTTCAGGACGTCACATAATTGTCAGTAGATCTGAGTAATTCCTAGTAGCGTCGACTGAGATTAGGGTTTAGTATCTTGCAATTAGTCATTGACGATGAAGCAATTGCTTTATACATTGTGTTGCAAATGGTCTACATTAGGTTTGCAATTTTGTATTAACCTGAGATTAGAATTGTCCATTGTATTTGTCCTTGTGCCGTTCTAGGTAGAACGTTTTGTCTATTGTCGTTCCATAGAAAAGAATTGTCCATTGTATTTGTCCTTGTGCCGTTCTACGGAGAAAATTTTGTCTATTGTCCTTCCATAGAAAAGAATTATCCATTGTATTGTCCTTGTGCCATTCTAGGGAGAAAGTCTTGTCTATTGTCCTTCCATAGAAAAGAATTGTCCATTGTATTTGTCCTTGTGTCGTTCTTGCCCAGTTGCAAACTGGCCCGACTCTGGTTGTAATTGGATCGCGTCAGGTTGCAACTACATCAGGTCCAATTGCACTGGATCAGATCTGTTGCAATTACTTCCGTCAAGTTGCAATGAGTATGATGTTATAGTTGTGATTGGTCTAGTCTAGCTGTTGCAATTGGTAGAGAATACACACATTTTGGTATATAAAATGCTCGTTGTTCACTAGCTAGGCTTGCAACTAGGTTGTAGCAAATTTGTTATTAATAACAAGGTCGCATATGTGTTGTAACTTTTGCAATGCTTTTTTGTGCATATGTTTTACATAATCGTTATGTTTCTTCTTATTTTTTTAAGCTGTACTCTATCAATTAACTAGAAAACTTAGTGGAGGCTGGAATTGGTTTTCATACTACGATAATTAACCATGTTGCAATTCGTATTTAACAATGTTTGCAATTGTGTCACATATGATGTTGCAAACGGTGTACAATATGTGTGCAATTTTTTATTAACCCGAGACTTCATTGATCGTGATTAGGGTTCGGGGCGTCTACTGTCAGTAGATTTGAGTAATTCCTAGTATAGTTCACTTTTGTTTTATCTTAGCGTTGACTGAGGTTAGGGTTCAGTACGTCGATACAGGACTAAGGGCTTCGACTGAGATTAGGATTAGTAGCACCGACAGATATTAGGGTTAATAGCGTCGACTGAGATTAGGGTTCATATGTTGTAATTATTCATTAACCAGGAAGCAATTGCTTCACATGCTGTGTTGCAAATGGTGTCAAATAGGTTTGCAATTTTACGCCGACCGAGATTAGGGTTAGTAGCGTCCGACCGAGATTAGGGTTCAAGACATTGACTAAGATTAGGGTTCAGGGCGCCACGTAACTGTTAGTAGATTTGAGTAATTCCTAGTATAGTTCACTTTTGTTTCATCTTAGTGTTGACTGAGATTAGGGTTCATTACGTCGACAGAGACTAAGGGCTTCGACTGAGATTATGGTTAATAGCATCGACAGAGATTAGGGTTAATAGTGTCGACGGAGATTAGGGTTCAGGACGTCACCTAACTGTCAGTAGATCTGAGTAATTCCTAGTATAGTTCACTTTTGTTTAATAACAGCGTTGACTGAGATTAGGGTTCAGTACGTCGATAGAGACTAAGGGCTTCAACTGAGATTAGGGTTAATAGTGTCGACAAAGATTAGGGTTCAATACGTTGACTGAGATTAGGGTTCAGGGCGTCACCTAACTGTCAGTAGATCTGAGTAATTTCTAGTATAGTTCACTTCTGTTTCATAACAAATTGATCGAGATTAGGGTTCATTACATGGATAGAGACTAAGGGCTTTGACCGAGATTAGGGTTCATTACATCTGTGATTTTGCATTAATAGATTTATCCCTTTGTCTATTGTGATTTTGTAAATTGGCCCGACTCTAGTTTGTAATTGGATTGCGTCAAAGTTGCAACAACATCGGTCTAGTTACACTGGATCAGATTGCTGCAATTACTTCCGTCAAGTTGCAATCGGCGCGATGTAATAGTTGTGATTGGTCTATTCTCGTGGTTGCAATTGGTATAAAATACACAGATTTAGTATATAAAATGCATGTTGTTCACTAGCTAGGCTTCCAACTAGGTTGTAACTGGTTGCATTATAGAAAATTGGGTGAAAATTACATTCTAAGTGGTTGCAACAAATGCTAACTAAGTCAGTAGCCAAAGTTGCAATTGTATTGTAATCATGATGGCAACTCATAGTACATTAAAGTTGTGATTACCTACTTAAAAAAAAAGTTCATTAAATATAGTCTTCATGGATCTTGTTTTGTTAAACACATTTTTTCAAACAGCCTAGTGCAAACGGATCTGAAATCGGAGCTACGGTTTAGGAGATATTGCATTTTTTCGATCCAAAACAAAAGATTCTCTCGCATGCGGGATGGGTGGGTGAGAGACAGATGCGTACGTACATGGCTGCTGGTTGTTGTAATCGGCAGGACCAACATGTCGCAATCCAGAGCCACAGCGTGTTGCAATTTGGCGCTGGAGTGGGGCGGCCCATGTGCTGGCTGCGGGGGCCGCGGCCCACGTGCTAGCGCGCGAGGCGCTGGAGGAGGGGCGCGCCCATGTGCCGGCTGGGGGGCGCGCGGCCCACGTGCTTTGGCGCCGAGGCGCTGGACGCCGGTTGGGTATGGAGGGTCATGTGCATTTGCTATAGCAAAATGCACCTTGTTGCATTTTTTAGCCTCGCCGTATATATATATATATATATATATATATATATATATATATATATATATATCGCGGCTAATCACTCCCCAGGGGATTAAATATTATTCAATACCCGGCTCCTCCGTCTGACTCCCTCCGCCCGACTCCTCCGTCCGACTCCCTCCGAACGATGGGCTTCCGGTTCCACCCGTTTTCATCTTTACACTTCACGTTGCCAGCTGTTTTTTGTTCGTTTTTTTGTCTCCTGGTCAGTTTTGTTTTACACTGGTGGTTTTGGGCTGGTCTTTTTTTTTTTTTTTTTTTGAGTCGTTGCGGTTTGGTCGGTTTTTTTGTCTCGTGTTCTGCTTTGTTTTTTTCTCATGTTCTTTGTCCTCAGCTGGTCTTTTTTTGACAAGTGAACGTCCAAGAAACGTGTGTTTTCTTAATTTTGAAAGATAGAAATTATATTTTGAGATAGTTGAGGTAATACAAAAGTCTCCAACTGGAACATCAACAGATTTGATGTATCTAGATGGTACTAATCATAAAACTTTAACAGTAAATAAATCATACAATGCATATTTTAAACCACATTTTTTTGCTAAAAACATAATTTTTCAGGTAAATGAAAAGTGAAAGAAGATGACACTTGCAGTTTGAATACACATAGTTTTGTGGTCCCATTTGAGATATTTCCAAAAAAAAAGCACACAATATATATAGCAGCTAAAAAACCATCATTCGGATCATAAATACTAGGGTTCCAGCAACTGATTGGCCAACTTAATATTACTTTTTATTGTCTGAAATAATACAATCTGAGGAAAAAAAAACTAATGCATCCTGCTCCCTTCTCTGGCACCTCTAATGGTTGTCCCTTGGTTCACCTGTCAAAAGAAGTGGAATGAAAGAAAACACTAAAAAATAACTGTCATGATTAATAACAAAGCCATACAGTTTTGCAGACCTTAAAGAGGAAACAATATTTGTAGCCTTCAAATGAATATTTATGGTTACATCTAACTTTGGACATTGCCATTGTCGATCAGAAACAAGAAAAAATAACCATGGTTGTAAAATGGATCTTTCATTGCTCAGGATAAATAATTCAGTAAGCAAAGGATACATTACAAGGTCCATGAATGGAAAGAAATTGAAGGTGTTCGTAAATAATTTAATTTGTGAACTTGAAGCCAATTTATGAATTGAAAAATATATGTAGGAAATATGCTTATGTGAGAATCAAAAGGGAAAATAGAGATAGTTTCGTTGTCAAAATAACAATTTGTAACAACAAAAAATTCTTCTGCACACAAGAAAAAAAACGACAAAAAATTCTTCATAAGATTGCATGGTTCAAATTAAGTTGCTCGTGAATAAAAAAAGGAAATATTTTCTATGGTCACATACAAGTTTAAAAAAAAATGGGTGTGACCAAGACTTTTTAGGTTTCTGAGTTTAAAAATAAACATTAATGGGTGTACCAGTAATGTTGGCCATGATCAAATTAGCAACTGAAGTTATACCTATTGCATATAATCACAAATAATTATGTGTAGAAGTAGCCCCAAAATAGGAGAAAGTAAATAGCAAAAGATCATAATGTCTACAAACAACATCTTCTTTACACATAAAATCTCACTATGTTCAAAATGAAATGAGTGAAGCATACAAAACTCATTTATTTTCAACCAAATGAGCCTGATCATTCCCTTTAAGTTGAGTGTGTGAAACCCAACAGCGCACTGTTGCACAGATAACACCATATAGTCATGTCATCCTTAGTTCATTACTCAAATTCTTATGTTGAATGTTGAATTACTTGTCGACTATAACATTTCATTCCCAAACTACAAAAACTATTATTTTTTGGAAAAAATAAAAAAGCAGTGCCCCCATTCGAAACAATGTAAAACAAAAAATTGAATTTAGTGGAGGATCTTATTCAGAGTTAAGTATAAGTACATTCGAAGGTGCCCAACTACCAATGCACTCACCTTGAAGCACACAGATGTGTCAACACTGAACACTGCTATGTCTATCTGTCACAGGTCAGTCAATGGCCACAGCCATCCTTCATTACCTCTAGACCATCGCCTGTGAGCCAGTATTGATTAGCAGAGAACAACAGGTCTTTATATAAAAAGAATTCGACCACAATTCCATAAGCATGTAAACAAGACTTAAGGAGACCTACTGTAGTGAACAACAATATGTCATGTCTGAAGCTCAAGAACATTTGAAATAGCAGAGTATATTGATCCAAATATATTGCCACATATATACAGACTTCAACCAATCAAACTAAATTAGGTCTCCTAAGTCGTAACACCAAATATGGAATAAACAATGAATTTTCAATAATTTATTCTCCACAACAAAAAAAAAGGTAGCTTCAAATACCAAAGAGAACATCGAACAACGGAGGTCGCTCAGACATGTTCTCAAAATCGTAGAACCATAGATTTAAGTGCTTTTTGCCATTTTCGTCCCTGCCCACCCCCCCCCCCCACTCCCACCCACCCACCCACAAACACACACACACACACAAAACACACAAAAATAGAAAGTTTCTCAGGATCTGTGCGTGCCTATTAAATTTACTATGCACTGCAGAGAGTTGCAGAGCACAGGTAGTAGCAGTTCAGAAATCTTACAACTCTATGAATATTGAGTACAAATTTCTTCATCACTTTTATAATAAGTAAAGAATAAAGATTATACAGGCTATGAATGAAGAATGAATTTCTTAATTAGCGAGCATCCAAGTGAATTACTAGGGATTCAGCAAAGCGAATAGCCAAAGAACAAGCAAGAAAGCAGTAAATGAATGCAAATGCTTAGTTAGCAAGCTTCATATTGCTATAATTTTCTAAATTTTCTTGTGCTCAATTTGGATGCAAGTGTTAATATTATTTTTATTTTTCTATGTACATGTAAATTGAAAGAAGTGAACAAGGGAGAAAACAATTTCTATTTTATGCCGCAGAAAATATTATTATAACCACGGCTCTTAGATGTTTACATTTTTTAAGAAATACTAGTGAACTGGAATACAGATTAAAAGAGCAAATAACTATTGTATATTTGTATCTAAGGTTCTTTACTAAAAATAGAAAGCACGAGAAAACAAAATGAGTATAGGAAGGAGATAACAATAATATGAATAGAAGATTAGCAGCTGGTTAGATTAAACAAGCAAAAGAAGATTAGAAAACTGGACAGGTCAACAGGTGTAAAAAATGTTGACTGAAAAAAAAATGAGTAAGATGCATAACTGAACTGGTAAGAAAAATCAGGCAAGCAGGTCCCTTGCAATAATATGTAAATGATGATAGACACAAATAAGCTATATCTAGTAAGCTAAACAACCTCCAGGCCCATTTCGTGAAACAAGGAAAAGATAGAGAATTACACAGATGATAGATCAATTTTAATTGTAGATGAGATCATGCCGTGTTGCTGAAGCAGTGCTGTATTGCAGTTTTGCACGAGAACAATGTAAAGAACTCCAGTGGTGTAACATTGCAGCCTCACACAAACTATCAGAACAGAGATTTTGCATTATTAAAAAAAAAGGTATATGTTCTGTCCCCAAATTCAGGCCATGACATGTCAAATGAAAATTCAGAATAATAATGGGACAGGTGATGGCTATAGAAGATGGAATCACATACTGGAAACGGATAGGCTATCATTTGGATATCCTAATTACTACATAAATATGTTTCATTGAAATATATATATTTTATAGTAAGATAAAAGAAGGCAGTGGTCTACAACTGTATATGGTTGTAATGAAACCAGAGAAAAAAAGGCTATAATAATCTACTGCAGACAAAAATTAAGGACACAAAGGACTAGGGTCCTTCCCAAACTCATTATTATTAAGGAGAAACCTGACGACTCCCAAACTCATTATTATCAAGGAGAAACCTGATGACTATGGCTCTTTTCCTATTTATGTAGCATAATTTCCCATGTACTCAAATGAGGAGTGATGGAGAGGCCCAAGTTGATCGATTGGAAGCATGACAGCTGCTTTCTGATTTAGTATGTTGTGTAGCAGGATAAACTATTATGGAAGAATTGACCTTATAGATGAGTAGTCCCGGAAGAATTGACCTTATAGATTAGTAGTCCAGTAGTGCTGCGTGCTGAAAGTCCTTCGACAGAAGGGTCTCCCATCTGCATGCAAGGCAGTAAAGTAATGACTCGCCAAATCAAACGTGGAAATTAGAGTAGGAAAAAACAGAATTTAGAGCTTAAATAAACACTAATTTGTTACACTTTCACTCATTTGTTTCTAAGAAAAGGGACTCTGAATTCTATGCAGAATCCAAAAGTACTAATTCTATGTTCTCAATTAACACAGAAGTTGACATATTGATGATTAATTAAATTGACTATTTGACCAACAGGGATCATAAAACAACTTGTAGTTCAAATCAGAGGGAGCAAAGATCGTGTTCAATATCCAGTTCGTTATTGCCTGCCAAAGGAGAACCTCAAACATATTCACATGGACGCAGATGCCAAAACATTGATCCTTTATACATGTGCAATCGAAAGTGCCATTAATAGTTATTAAATGCAGGGCAACTATATGGTTCAGCAACCAAGCATGAGCCTGTCATTTTCATCCAAGAATGCTACATATTACCAAATTAGAATAATACTCCACTCCTGGCCTTACTGAGTCCATATCCCTTTTAATTACGTCTGGCATGTACCTGCAAAATATAATCAAGCATGGCAAACCAATCAACCATGCTCCTTTGCCTCACGGAATACTCGCTGCTAACACTATCTTGAGCTCATTATTATGATCGAATTAACAATTTTCAAACCTGAGAAGAAATGTATAGAAGCCTATCAAACATAAGGCAAACTACCAAGAACCAAAGACAAAAGAGTGCACCATAAAGACCGCGTGGCCTGTGGGACACATATTTAGCATGAGAGACAAGCATAGATTTAACATCATTATTCATTAGAGATTTCATCAAAAAACTAGGCATTCTATGGCAACACATAGCAACTGCACAATGAGAAGTGGCAATGCCAGCTAAACCATGTATTCCAAAGTGGCAAGGCTGATGCAGCATGCAGTAAACATTTAGTCCGACTAATTATGATTAGTCACGATTCGTCGAGCTGATCACTGCCATGGCAATCAGCTATGCACTATGGTTAGTCACGATTAGCCACGTTTAGTTGGGCTGATCGGTGCCACGGCTACTAGGATCGATTAGACGATTTGATAACATTGCCTTGAATGACAAGGAGAGGAGATAAGACAAACAAGCTTCTAATTTCAGTGTTTGTAATTATCATTATTTTTGTTATAAACACTAGGTAGTTCTAGCTTCCAGACCCTTTTTTTTGAAAAAAGTGAAACATTTTAGTTATGCAAGTTAAAACCAACAAATACAAGATCCAAGCCAGGTAAAGAACTAGAACACCCAGACAAATTTGGTAGTAAGATCCAAGCTGGGTAAAGAACTAGAACACCCAGACAAATTTGGTAGTACTGGGCATGGACTACTCCATATTCTCCAGAAAGAGAAAGGTAGACCAAACACCACCATAGGCCAACCATGGCAAACAGGCAATCATGCTTCCCAACAAAAGCAAAAACAAAACATCACTTCTTTGCCTAACAAGCGCTCCCATTGCTGAGCTTGGAATTTCAAGATAGCTGAAATCAAAATTATTTCATTTAAATAACATTGCTACACCACGTCAAGCAGGAACACAACACCATGGTCTACAGTCTAGAAAACTAAGCTTGGGAATTAACTAATTCATCGCAAAATCAAAAATAGTAGGATGGGTTAACTCTATTATACCTGGATTGCACATTTCACAAATGCATTCTCTTGCTTATGTTAGTGCTGCCTTGGACACCAGAACTACCAACGCAGTGCCCTGCCACATAGAGGCAGCGGATCCCAATTAGATTAAAAATCATCTTCAGTTTTTCAAATCCTATGCCCTGCTCTAGATGTGGCGTCTGCAATGAATTCCCCTGCTTTCAACACACTTCCTACATCCAACGCAAATGCTCACAGGCTCATGTCGTTCAAAAGATGGCATCGAGAGGAATAGCCATGGACGAACCAACAGGCAAGGCCCCACCTCCATCTTTTACTTTTGCAATCAGGCAAGATGAAGAGCAAGCTGAGTCGTGGGTGGCCGCCCTTACCTGGGACATCTCAGACTCAGCCTGTGGCGGCGACGAACTGATGGGAAGATGCGAACACGGCGTTGCTGGGCGGGCAAGGTAAAGGTAGCAGCCTAGGCCCCAGGTGCGACGAGGTCGCCGTATCCAAATCCGGGAGAAGCCGGCAGGGGGAGGGGCAATCCCGCATCGCCACCGATGAGGATGCCGCCGCCGAGGCTGCAGAGGCAGGCAGCCGTCGACGACCCGCCCTATTCCCGCCGAAGACGCCGCACGCGCCTGTCCAGTCGCCGACGCAGCCACCCCAACGAAGTCGAAGACTCCTCAGAACCGCCCTGAGCAGCCACGGGCCCAGGAGCGGCAAGGTCGCCGGTGCCGAACCAGGGAGAAGCCGGGCGGTGGTGGTGGCGGCGGCGAGCTGCGGGGGCGGCGTGAGCTAGGGCAGGCGGCGACAGCAGCCAGCGGGAAAAAAACCGGCGTCTCCTGACTCCCCCACGATCTGTCCAGATTATATTTTAGAAAAAAAAAAGGAATATGATAAAAAGGACGTGGGTGCTTGAGAAACGAAACGGAAACCGGCGCAGCCCTCTCGGTCGGGTAGCGCAACCGCGGGTGCGTTGGGTTGGCTCGGGTACCGATTATTACTCAGTACCCAGGGTACTACATAGAATAACTATATATATATATATATATATATATATATATATATATAATGGAAAACCAATCTAAAAGAATGTTTTTGTTTCACAAAGACAAATTCTCAGAACCACCATTTAGTTACCTCATTACATGTCATGGTTACTAAGTTAAGAAAATGTTTTTGCTCATGCATGTCTGCATGACGTGTATGTTTACTTTAATCAAATCTTAATATATTAATGTTGAAAAAAGTGGATAACAAAAATAAACATGCTCTTTAGTTATTTGAATAATTTTTAATAGAAGATGTTGATGTTCTTTAGATGTAGGTTTGAGAGGATATTTAATTTTTCTAATAATGTGATGACAATTGGGTTATGTAAATTATCTATCCGCTAGCAGTGTATGGGTAATTAAATGCAAATTGCGGCATGCCTAATACGGCATGGTGTGGCACGCTTAGAAGCTTCACTTCCAGATATGCTAATACAGTTCTGTGTGGGTTTTGGTTTTGGAGGCGCCAGGCCGCCAGTAGGGATAATAAAACAAAGAATATTGGTGTGGCGAATAGGATGATACTACAGGGCACAAGCATTATGATTGCCAAATTCTGTAACCTCTTGCTATATATAAAGTGGAAACCACATTTTGGAGGTTCCCATGCATATTATCATATCAAGTGAGCACAAAAAGATCTTGTACAACAACAGCAACAACAATAGTGTTGTCTAGTTCAGGTAGAGCAACATCTGGTTGCATGAAACCTGAAAAACCACTACAACAGCTTCCATCTGAGCTCTTCCCTGATGGCATGAGGCTGGCTGACTGTCCAGTCTGTCCAGCCCTGAAAAAACACCTGCTCATCAGGAGAGCTCACGGTCCAACTCCTTTGATCCCTCTGATCTGTGTGCAGCATATTCTCTTTCTCTGCGGTAAGTACATACAAATCTGAATATCTGATGGCCGTTTGATTGTGATCATGCCGTGTCTCTGTCATCAGTGCTGCTCCTTCTTGCTGCCTGTTCAGGAAGGAACCAAAGGCAGTTTGCAGTTGGTCATGGCCGTTTCAGAGAAATTCAACCAGTGTGTGCATCAGATCAGTATTCATTAGGCACCTTTCTTGAACCATGACCGGCGACCAGCTTGCCGGATCTGCTGCTCGTGGTTGTGCAGGAGCTCGTCGATGCGCCGGGGCTGTGACAGCAGCGGCCCTGAGTAGTCCACCCTGCTCACCTTCCCCTTGTACATCTGAAAACAATGATAAATAAAATCCCAAGATCATGCATCAGAGAAACAAAATTCAGAGTAGCAAGAAACTGCTATCAAGGAGACAGCACTGCACTGCAAATCTGCAATGCTGAATTGTGAGCTGAGGGTGATACCTTTCCAGTCTTGAGCTGCTTGGCATCAAGTGTCTGCCTGAGCCTGCTGTTGTAAGCATCAGAGGCGCTGAAGGCGTCAGCGACCTGTGCCCACTGTTTGATCATCTCCTGCTTCTCCACCTCGTATGGTGCCGCCGCTGTTGTGGCGGCGGCGGCGGAGGTGGTTCTTGCCCGTCTCCTCCTCCATTGTTGTTGTTGCTGCTGTTGTTGGTCCCTGGCCCCTTGGAGCCACTCCGCTTCGTCACAGCGGCTGCTGCCGCCGTCGTGGCGTCGGGCCGGGGCTTCTTGGCCCAGGCGAAGCCGGTGGACGCGGCGAGCTGCACGGGGCCGGAGAGAGGGAGGCGGTCGGAGGTGCCACTGGGCGGCGGCTCCTTGAAGCTGCTGGACATGGTCCTGGCGCACGGCGCCGCGCGATCGCCGTCGCCATGCCGCTTGCTGATCGCCGGCACAGGCTCCAGGTCGACGAACAGCCGCGACTCGCCGTCGTTCCTCGCCACGTTCTCGGCCACGACGGGCAGCGATTCCTGCAGGTGGAACAAGAAACAGTGTGGTCAGATCACGCAGGCCATGATCGCGGAAGCCCCGTGTCCGACGGCGGCGCACGCACCTCGGCGTGGACGTGGCTCTGGTTCGTGTCCTGCAGCTGCATGCTCTTGTGCCCCCTCGACAGCCGCTTCGCCGCCTCGCCGCCTTGGCTCCGGAGGTAGCTCCTCCTGGCAATGGCATGGCATGGCATCACTTCAGTACGGCAGGACAGGACAGGAGCAAACGAGCAGATGGGCAATGGCCGGCGTACGTACCTTCTAGATTCTTCCCGGAACTTGGCGTCCATCTCCTTGTTGGGCGCGTACTTGGGAAGGCTCGCCGGCTCGCACGCGTACGGCGCCGTCGTGAAGTACTCGGAGTCGAGGGCGGCGGCGGCGGTGCCGCGGCCGGCGGGGTCGAGGGAGAGGAGCGTGGCGAGGAGGCGGAACGCGTGGTCGGGCATGCACGCGGCGAAGCTTTCCCGGAGCCGGCTCGGGTACGGCTGCTGCGGGCGGAAGACGGCGGCGTGGGAGATCCCCGAGCGGCGCCAGAACTCGTCGGGCGGCGAGCCGCAGAGCTTGAAGATCTTGTGGATCTGCTCGACCTCGGTGCGGCCCTGCAGGACGGGGCGGCGCGCGTGCATCTCGGCGAAGACGCACCCGGCGCTCCAGAGGTCGACGGAGGGCTCGTACGCCGTGGCGCCCAGCAGCAGCTCCGGCGGGCGGTACCAGAGCGTGACCACGCGGCTGGTGAGCGGCGCCGCCGCCGCCGGCGAGAAGAGGTTCGCCAGCCCGAAGTCCGCCACCTTGAGCTCCCCGCCGCTGCTCACCAGCAGGTTGGCGCACTTGATGTCCCGGTGCATCACCCCCCGCCCGTGGCAGTGCGCCAGCCCCGCCAGCAGCTGCCGCATGTAGCACTTGATCTGCCATCAGCATCAGGCAATTGGACATTCATGCATGCATGATCGAGAATTCTAGAAGAATCTAGAAGAACGATCGCTGTGTATCACAAGGTAGACAAGGTACCTGGGGCTCGGTGAAGGTGATGTCGGGGGAGGAGTTGAGGCCGGCGAGGTCGTGGTCGAGGTACTCGAAGACGAGGTAGATGGAGGAGGAGGAGCGGGAGGTGATGAGGCCGTCGAGGCCGACGACGTTGGGGTGGCCGGCGAGGCGGCGGAGGATGAGGATCTCGCGCGCCATGAACCGCACGCTCTCGGGCTCCACGCTGTCGAACCGGACCTTCTTGAGCGCCACCAGTCGCCCCGTCGCCAGCTCCCGCGCGCGGAACACGCTGCTGTACGTGCCCTGCCCGACCTTCTCCAGCTTCTCGAAGCTCTCGGCGCGGAGCGGCACCATCCCGTGGACGGCCTCGGCGGCCACCGCGCTCAGCCACGACGGCCACCCGGCCGCCGCCTGCTCGCCCGCCACGCACCGCCGCTGGACGCTCCCCAGCCGCGCCGTCGTCGCCACCGTGGTCACCGCGGTCACCGCCGCAGCCGCCTCCCTCCCCGACCGCCGCCGCCGCTCGTTGTCGTCGTTCTCGTCGTCGTTGAACGCCGCCGCCGCCTCCAGCCGCACCGGCCGGCTCCATATCGACGACGAGCCCAGGTCCGCCGACACCGACGCCGACGCGCTGCGGGACATGTTGTAGGAGCCCGAGGAGACGTCGTACGACGGCGAGCACACCGCCGCGTGCCTCGACGACGCGCACCCCATGTCTGCCGGTCGACCCCCGCCGCGGAACGGCGGGCCAAGCACCAGCTTACGGCTCCACGGAGGCGAGGCGACAGGAGGCAGAGGCGGGAGGAGGAGCAAGAACGCAGAGGAGGGAAGGGGAGGGCCGAGGTGGTCGGTCTCCTCTGTCTCCTCCTCTGTTGCGTTCTGTTCTGGCTCCCCGGGCGATCAGCCTCCTCCCCTGCGTCCACAAGCAATGCGAGGAGCAGCGGCTAAAGATAGCAAGGAAGGAGATGGCAGGCCATGGCCGATTGCTTGCTTGCTCCAGCTGAGCTGCCTGCCTTTAATTGGTGCTCAGCTCAATCTGTTTCTGTCCTCCCCTTTTGCTTTAATCCCTGTGCTGGTCTTGAGCTGGGGAGCAAGTGCACTTCTCTGCTCTGCTCTCACTCTTCCTCTGCTCTGCTGCTGGCCTCCTAAAGCCTAACTGCGCATGGTAGAGGATTAGGGGCATTTGGTTAAGTGCAACAACCTCTCTCTGACAGAGACCAAGGAAGAACAGGTGCAGCAGATCCAAAGAAACAAAAAAGCTGAAGCTTTTGAAAGTGTTTTGCATAAATTTTCAGATGATTTTGTTGTGGAATTGGTTGGGAGTTTGTTAATTTTTCTTTTTGATGAGAAGAAAGAAAGAAGATACAGGTGTGTGTGTGCCTGCAATGCAATGGTCAAAGAATACATTTGTTTTGGGGAGGGTACACAGGGCACACCAACGTGGTGTCCTGGTTTTGGGCGGGGAAATGTTCATGTGATAATATTTATGGCGCTAGGGGTATGGGCATGCTGTACTAGCCGTTTGTATTTAAAAACCCTTACCACCACCACCTTGCTCTCTCCTTCTTCAATTGTTTAAAATTTGGAGTCAAGTAGTAGTATCCATCCGTTCATTCTTAATGGGTTTAGTGCTGTTTGTGATGATGTGGTTGATGAAAAGATTAGCACATGAGCAAAGGTGGTTTGTTTGCGAGGAACATGACATCAAGTGGTTAACAAAACAACTATACTTAACATGATAAAAGTATCGACCCAGTAACACTTTTGAGTGGTTTTTTTTTTTTTCCTTTTCGCTTTTAGTTTTCGCGTGTTTGGAGAAAGGGATATATGCTCACAATGTGAATGGCTGTTGCCCAACCCCACCAATCCCATTTTCATGAGATTCAAATGGGGAGGAGGACACACGTATGGGAGGGAATGTTTGACTATTGTGGTCGTGGACATTTAGTGAGAATGTTTGTGATAGGGACCGCTGCTCGATGCTGAGTTAGGCTTAGGTCCCATTTTTGTTTGCTGGAGCTACTTATGTTTGCTTCCATGTTTGTGGGCTGTGTACCTTGTACTATTTCAGAATTATTGACCGCGGGACGCAGGATTTGCTAAAGTGAAAGTCTTTACCTTCAAATTGTCTATGTATTCCATTCTTTTCCTCTTTTGAACAGTAGGTATATATATCTCTGTATTCCAAGTAAGATCTGAAATTTATGTGAAGTTCGCAGTACTACACAATGCAGTGCACGCTCAACTAGGAGTGAATCATGATGAATGCATTTGCAAGGACTCCATGCATGGTTGGTTAGCTAGCCAGGCAGTTCATCTTCACTCTTTCTTGTAGAAAGGAATGCAATTGGCCTTGTCTGCCATTTACAATCTTTGTCCTTGCTCCATGCCTTGCAAAAAGGTACAAAGTAAATGGCCCCATTGTCATATACTGCATAGAGGTGTACATAGGACCAGACAGTGACCCATCCATGAGAAATTTCTCACAGATAAAAAGAGAAGAAAAGGTGCAGAGAGGGAAAATAAATTCAGCAAGGCAAAAGTCCACTCATTGTAGGTAGTGGCTTGGCAATCCTTTTGAGGAGGTCTCCTCTTTTATGGTTTGTGTTATGTGCCTGCTGTTCTTGCTCTAAGCACAATGTCTTTTTTGTGAAGTGGTGGTGGTGAACAGAGAGACTGACAGAGTGACAGATGGGTCTAGCTAAACTACACATGATGGGGTCCAGTTGTCTGTCACTCTGTGTAAAGGATTTCCTTAAAGAGATCACTCGTAGAAGTGACTTTTGTGCACCGTGGATCCATATGGGCAATTGCATGGGGAGATAGGATCATTGGATATCTTTCCTGCTTTGCGCCATGCTTTGGTGCTCACATATCTTACTTGCAAACTTTGACGCAAAGATACGAACGATCATGTTGCTCCTCTTTTTGGTTGCGGCGAATTGAGTGTCTGTAACTTCTGTACTATAACCATCATCGTTTACCATGTCAAAACTTCAGAATTGTCTATGCAAGTTAATAGTGAAAAATCCAACAAAAAAAATATGTCGCTTATCTTTCTGCATCATATTTACGTCTTTGTGCTTCTTGTGGGCACAACAAAAAAAAAAAAAAAACAAACTGAGGAATATAGATAATCAAAACAAAATAACTATTAGAGAAACTTACACTGAAACCATTGATAGAAACTGTAACAGATGCATCCCTGGTGCTTCCAGGTTGGTGTTCCCTTTCTCAATTACTCAACAAGTCTTCTCACTAATCAAATAAGAAAGAGTGTGCTGATGCAACAGGCTGGCTCGCTCTAACTATGCCTTAGCATGGGCCCACCAGTCCACGGACCTTGCTTAAATCCTTTGGTTAATCACAATTCACAGTCTCACAGATCGTGTGCGTCCATGAACATGAATGCTGTAATCAAAGAGCGTAGCACAAGGATGGTAGCGGAAGCAATCGTCCTGCTGCGGTGCCGTATCCAGCACAGGCATATGGTGGTTGCATTTGCAGGCACCTGAGCATTGGTCATTGGAATATTACTGTATTTGATTGATCTTCTTAGGTGGGCTATTCATCTCTCGACAAATTTCTTCTGGAGAAACTTTGGTGGTCTATATCTACTAGAATTTATATGGGCTAGTGCTCCTGAACCCAAATGCATACATTATCTGTGTCCCTAGCAGGTTTTAATATTTAAGCGCACTAGTAAAAGTGGAAGATCTGACATAAGTTAGTACCATATTATTAGTTCGTACAAAAGTATTGGGTTCTCCTTCCTTTATATCTACCAAACCCGTCTAGTAAAGGCGTACCAGAACTATTATATAGGGATTTCCTAGGTTTAAGAATTCCTAAGGTAGATTAGATTTTTCCCCTACGTCCTCACCGTAAAGAGTGAATAAGGTTTTTAGAAAGTGCTTCACAATCTGCTCGTGTTCTTCACAATTGGTCGCATTTAGGCCAAAGACAGCAGCAGCAACTGAGTTCGACTACATCAACGTGGTTCAATCAAACCTGAGTATCCTGTTTAAGGGTACAATTTACTACACCACTCTATTATGGTTTATTCTGCTACTACTATTAGTAGTTGTTTGTGTATATATGCTAATTTATGAGAATAACATGCTTTATTTAATTACTACTAGAATCGTGCATGCATTAACAATGTCATGATTTATATTTCAAATATAATCCTTGCGAATGCCTAATTCTCCAACAATATCAACCTAATTTATCCAATGTTTATGGTATATTGGTATTAGGGCAGACACATAAGTTGTTTTATACATGTCACATAATCGAAGATAATAGATTGTCATCTTTGAAGTGTCTGTAGTAATTTCATGTTCCCTTAATTTTGTGCTAAGGAACAATTGAACGCTGTTATATGACAACAACCTATAAAAATGGTGCAAGGGTGGTCACTTTTAATTTATATAAGATGTCTCCTTCATGAAACTTACTTAATCCATGTCATAAGAAAATCTAGCATTACATGAGACTGAGATATGAGATGACTATATCTACTAATAAATCAATTTAGAAGCTGATTTGTGGTTGCGTATTAAGCCCATGTGCAAATAGTTGTCTAAGGAGTCAATTTCGTGAGAAAACATAATTAATATTGTACAACAAAAAATATTTTGAAACATAGTTATGTGAAAATTATCATTGGTTAATTTTTTTAACACGTGTTAGGCTACTGGAATATATTTACACTATATATTGTAGGTTTTCGTTGATTCGCCTTTAGTTGAATGCTCCGCAACTGGCAACACTGCACGCATCGAGAAATATAGTGAGAAAATGCATATAACTGAGTTAATTTCCTCTTTTTTTGGGGGTAAATGCCAAATTGAAAACCGATACGTAATGGCCCAACTAAGCCCATTAATGGGCTGGGCTTGTTTTCCAAGGCACACTGGCCTAGCCAAGCCCGGTAAAAGCCCTAGTGGGTGTTTGCCTCACCATGCTGGATTGCTGGGACCTTTTTCAGATAATAAAATTTAAAAAAAGCTTCCCCAAAAAAAAGATAAAGAAAAAGCTATATTGAATGCGAGACAATTACACCCGTCCTCATCACACATCCCTAATATTCGAGGACTTACTGGGTCCTAGATGTTAGGCTATCAAATGTTAGTTTCGTTAGTCCGTAAACAAATTGTGATCAAAACTACTGAAATGTTAATCTAAAAAAACTACTGAAAAAATGTTACTTGCAAGAAAATGATAAACCTAGTTAAAAGAGGAATAAGAAACAAAACATGACAAGGGTCTATTTGGAACACAGAAATGTTATAGAAAAATTGCGGAAAATTCTGAGGTTCCTAATATAGGAATGCGAAAAAAAATTCTAAGGTTCCTAATAGGACTTGAACGGCTGCCTCTCTTCATTTCATTAAATAAAGAAACAGAAGTACGAAACAAATGACTATTTGGAATGTAGAAATTTTATAGAAAACGCATAGAAAAATCATAAGGATCCGATAGTGTTTGAACGACTGCCTGACTATTCCAGGATGGGAGACGTAGTGAAAATTAGCAAAGTAACGACCTCCATCCCACAAATTTAATCATGTTTTCTATTTGGCATGAAAGTACTAAGAACGATCACACGACATTAACAGTAACAAAACTAACTAAACCTGCTGCCTACCCAACATGACTACTAAGAGCATGATATCACATTGGCATGTCAGCCTGATAACAATCAGATGCACTACGGAAAAAAAAAAAACAGAATTCTAACAAACTCGTAGAAAAACTAATTCTCCAGGTGCGTTTCTTTAGGATTAGAGTTCATTTCAAAGAGATGTACAAAATGTTTTGATCCGATCCAGGTGTCAGGGCCTCAGGGGCCCAAATTAGTGCTGAGAAGCATGTACAATTGTGCCGATTACTTTTAACCTACTACTTCCCCAATTTCCCTCCAACTCGTCAGAAAAAAAGAGTTTATGAATTCTGACCAATTCTCATCAGCTAAGATTGCTAAGATGACTAAACTCTGTCAAGCTACACGCAACGATGCATTGCTCACCGGCGGGCATCTCGGCCTTCGACAACGTCTGGTGGTCCTCCTTCCCCACCTTGTTATGCCCAGTGCATCCGCATCCAAGTCCAAGTCAGCAGGGACAAGAGATGGTGATGCCTGCTGTGGTGGGCTGACCTCGGTTTCCTCTACCTCCATGGCAACAGCCACGCTTTTTGCCCGGCGCCTCCCTCTCTGTTGCTGCCTGTTCCGACCACGTTTCATCGGGGTGACTGGCTTGGACCTTCCAAGTGCACAAAGATCCTCTGTTACCTCATGCTTCGGCAATGACGCAAGGCTAGGCAGGATGTCCCTCTGGAAGTCTTTCCTCTGTCGACGTCCTCGCCCTCTACCTCTCTGAGGTTTTGAGACAAGAAGTGAAGCTGCAGAGCTATGGCCACAGTTATGGTTATCCTCCTGGGTGGTTCTTTGTGTTGAATGGTACTCGTTGCTTTTGGTTTCTTGCAGCTTCAGTGTTGCAGCCTCAAAGTCATCATCACTGTCCTTGTCCAACACTGTGTTATCTTTGGCTATAGCTAGGTCAGCGAACCAATGCAAAATGTCAGGTTGAGGAGATGCTGGCTGAATGCTATCATTCCACATCTCTACCAGCCTCTCTGCTGCTGCTACAATAGCGATAGAATCCTGTGAAGGATCATTGGGTTGATGAGGAACAATTTCACCTGATTCATGAGCATCCATCTCTGGATCATCTGGCAAAGCTTCATTCAGGTCAATGAGATTTCTAATATCTGTGTCACTTTCCTTGCACTGGGGTTGAATTTCCATGTCAGCTTCACATTTAATCGATGGTCCAATATTTAGGTCATACTGTAGACTGGATGAGCACCGAGAATCTTTTTCAGCGCCAACATTGATGGGGAAGGCAGGGACTCTTGTGGGGGTTGTACTTTCTGAATATAATGTGGGGCTGGGCAAAATCTGGGAATGGTCCTTTGCATAACTTGATGGGACTTGTGAGTCCATCAGGCTTACTGGTTTCTTGCTGAGCCAAGAGATATCAACCACTGATTTATCACTTCCCTGTTCCCAAGTGGCAGCGGCATCGACCGGTGTGTCATTGAGATCTATATCCTTCAGGTTATCATGGAGTGCTGGAAGCTTTTGATATCCTGCACCTCCATGAATCTTCAGTGAATGATGATAGGGTGCCTTTGGAGTAGAATCCATCGAGATACCAGTGGAAAGGGCATCCTTGGCAATGAATGTTTCAGCAGCAACACAATGACTCTTAGTCAAGTAGCTTGTGTTGTTGCTTTGCCATGGAGGATTCAGTGCAGGATTGAAGCCAAGCGGAGCAAGGATCGAGCGATTGAAGGTGCTAGCACTGGGAGTGTAATGTCCCATTGAGGAACCAGTACAATTTTCTTTGTACCATGCCATGCTAGTGTTTGAGTCTGAATAAGAAATAGGAAACTACATTAGCATGCAGATTTAAACACAAAGGTATAAAACATGCCCCCAAAAAAGCTGTAGAAAACTTACCATCCTTCCTCTGATGAAATGAATTCATGTTCCTTATTTCCTCGTTTGCTTCAAAGAACCTTGAACCAGATGCTTTACCAGCACATTTTTCTTTTCGTTTTTCTTCCAAGCTTATGAGGTTCAATTTCACTCCCTGTGATACATAATGCTGGTTCTGGGGAGCTGTTCCCATACCAAGAAAATCTGTCATATTCATACTAGATTCTTCATCTGGTTTATTCAGTATATGCACAGCTGAGCTGTGATATGCCTGTATATCAGTAGTCCAACTCTTCATCTGTGAATAGCTCTCACTATTTTGAAGGTTGTGCTTGACATTTCCAAAAAGAACAGAACCATTAGCCTCAGGCAAACTTTTTGCAGGCCTCACTTCTAGTATCTCCACATCATCATCATCGTCATCGTCAGCGTATACATCTGCTGGAAGCTGCAGGTCAAACATTTTATTTGACCTGACATTGTTATGCCTCAAAGGAGTTCCACTGACACTATATTGTGAACTACTTTCATTTATCAAACTGATGCGTGATTGCTTAGGATCATGTCCAGAAATAGGATTTGCAGTTTGCCGCATTCCTTTGATATGACCATGCAGTGCCTGTGATGCAGAGGACCTTGGCTGCAATACATCAGCATAACTAGGACAACCATTGAGCTCCTCTCTTTGCAGCTGTGCCATTAGTTCGTTCTGAATATTGTAAAGACGGTGAAGTTCATACACCTACATAGACATCAAAATGGTAAAGGAAATGAGCTACTAGAACTATAGACAAGAATAAGAAAATAACACCACTGCAAGGGATGCCTTTTTCGTAGCTTCATCAAAACATACCTGTTTCCGAAATGTAGCTTCATGTGCAAGCATTGTCCGCTTTATCATTTCGTTGTCATAATGTACAGATCCATTTGAAGCTATTATTGTGAACTTCTCAGTAAGGTACACACTTGGTTTGTTCTCCTTGTGATACGGCAACACATTGCCATTAGAATTTACACTAGAATCTTCCATGTCAAAGTATCCTGAAATATAGGTCTCGCCCTCAACTTTTATTCCCATATCTGCAAGTAATGACACAGAAAAGTTAGGTTAGAGCTATCATTAGAGAATCACAACAAATCAGCACAAAAGTTATCTATAAGAACAGCCTTCCTTTTGGATATCACTATGGAAAATATGAGAAGGTGCACATGCTAAAATGGCCACAACTGTAATGCTATTAATATATAAATGCCATAACAGAATGTTTCATTAAGTCGGTAGAAAATTGTCCATATGTGCAGCCTCTCTTTGGACTTCACATAGGGAAAAAATGAGAAAGGAAACATGATGAAATGACCAAAAAGAGGGTGCTATCGAACATTAAAAAACCATCATGTAGGTAAATGATAATAGTGTAGTAATATGATCTTTGCATGGGACAAGAAGTTCTGAACACAAGCAAAGTACACTCTACAGCCCCAGCCCCCACCCCCACCCAAAAAAAAAAAAAAATTTACCCACTGTTAACAGATTAAACTCATTATCTGATTAATTTTTTTTTATCACAAATACAGCCTCTCTGAATGCTTTCTAGCCCAAATGGCAGTAACCTAGAAAATTCTGATCCACTAATATGCCATATCTTATCAATACGTCAGGAATAAGGAAGCAGAGCAACAGTAGCCTTTGTCTACCCATGACAATTATTTCAGGCATAAGCATAACATCTTTTTGTTAGAACATCAACTGGTACATCTCTAGAACCCCACTCAAGTGAGAGCCGCCTGGCACTGGGTCTGCCCTTCATCAACTGGTACATCTCTACTCTAACAGTCTTCACTGAATTCGCGATATATATAGTCTAGACCCTGGCTGTCGCTTTCTGTAAACAATGGATTATGGTCCATTATAGCTCCTTATTTAATGATGACATAAAAGATCAATCAACAGTTACAGACACTGAATATCATAGCAACTGAATATCATAGCATTGGCTTGGTTGAAGACCATATATGGGAACAATATCGTCAAACATAATAACCAATTCAGTAAAATATAGTTTTATTCAGGCAAAAGAAAGGAACTACCACACAAAGTAAACTGTATCAATGTTATGGACATATGTTTGAATTTGTTAGTATCATTTGTTTTTCTACAACTAATTACTTTTCTGGAATCGGTCCAGATAATTAAGAAGCCAAAAACTGAAATAAATATCATGATTTGGAGACCGGGTGTGAAGATATCTAACTTACAAAGTGGTCAAATATGAAACAGTACCCAATGGAAGAATCCGCAGATAAGTCTCTGTAGTTTAAGGACCACTGCCTTGTTCAGTCTATTTATTCAGCACCTTTTGCAGCACAGGAAAATGCACCTGGAAGTGGCCTGAAAATTGGCAATCACAGCTCGTCATACATACAACAGAGAATTGGAAGTAAGCCAAATTTCGGCAAACTCTGACCATGAGCAATCATCACAACTTTAAATAATGCAACTGGAGTGGAGACAAATTGCAATGGCAGTTAAACAAGTGCTAATCAACATCCCAAAAAATTAGTTTTGCTGGGAAAATATCAAGTGCCAGTAATCTTATTGATCGAAGAAAATGCTGAAATCTAGTCCAAAGTGAGTGAAAGAGCATAGAGTGAAGCCCACAAACCACATCACAAGAATGCACATAGAGAAAGGATTACTTAGCCATTCTTTACAGACACTTCAATTTTGATCAACAAGTAAGATAAGGATCTTCTGTGATGACAAACAGAAGGTAGAACAAGCATTGGTTCAGAAGACAGCAAGAAGGACATCTCTTACTACTTACCAAGTTCTCGGATGCAAAACGACGATGGCTGAGGGATTCTGCGAGACGAGCCTGAAGCCTCTGTATGTGTATCTCCCAAGAAACTGGGCTATGAATGCCGCCAGCTTATCAGTTCGTCTTTATCATAAGTAGATGAAAAGTCCAGGTTGCGTCAGCAACAAGAGACCTGTAATTTGGCATTTGCAGGACGTCAGGACATGGGAAGAAGAAAAATGTTAAGGGAAATAAATGCAAACGACCAAAAAATTGAAGACGAGATCACAAACCGCAGGAAACTGTGGAATCAAAAGGATTCCAAACATTAAAGCGCTAAAAAAAATCAGAGACTCCCAAAACAGTTTTTTGAAATCACAACATCACAAGCACACTGCAAGAGCAATAATCATACCAAAACCAAGAAAGCTGCCAGCTTTCCGCCATTATTATCCAACCAAAAAGCGCAATCAAAACCACGAAATCGAAAAGGACATGGATGTTTCAGATACAAAATCTAGGCAGAAGTAGAACATCATATGGCCAAGAAACAGAGGGGAGAACCTCCAAAGAACAAAGCTTCCGACCCCGACCTCCTCCGCTGAAACAATGGCGACCAGAAGACCAGAACAGAGGGAAGCAGCCAAGAACAGGAGATAATCCGTCCCCTCACCTGCTCACAATGTCACGGGGAGAAGAAGCCCACCGGCCGCATTGGAACTGCCATGATCCAACAAAAGATTCCTCCTTTCCCCACTTCCTCAAACAAGGAGACAAGGCCAACCAAACAAACAGCAACACCTATAAACAAGTACTAATTTATCGCCATCCACATGGACAGAGATACAATCCTCCGTCACTAGGCCATGGACGGGAGGAGACCCAGATGTAGAGGACGGAGATAGATTGGCCGGCAGACGACGATGGGAGGGATCTTCTCCTCCTCGGCTCCCTCTCTCTTGGTCTCTCCCCTTTCTCTATCTAGTGGAGAAGAAGAGAAGAAAAAATGGGCTTCTCGAAGAACAGGAAAAGTTTGTCAACTTCTGGTCTTCTTATTCTCTGCCGGCTCCTCTTGTAGGACTGGAGGGGGGAGTATATTGTTCTCACTCTATACAAAGGTTTGGTGGTGGATAGGAGAAGGCATTGATTTTCTTCATCACTTTGCATTGGGTTTTGGGGTGGAAAAAGCCATAAATTAGGGGCTTCTCTGTGCCTTTCCCATTCCTCTCTCCTCTTATTTTTTCTGTGTGGTGAGTTCACAGTCTTTTGGACAATTTCAGACCTGGGAGATTCTCTGCCCCCCTCGCTCTCTCCCAGTCTCTCTCTAGGAGCGTAGTGCCTTTCTGGCTTTCTCTCTCCTGTGCCTCTGGATTGGAGTATGGAGAAAGGAAAGGCAGGAAGATCATAAATGTAGCACCACCGCTACATGCACACACCAAACCTGCAAACCGCAACAGCATAATTCTTGTCTCCTAGCTGACTGGTGACAAATTCACAACTAATCAACTGATATTTCTCGAAGTGCTGCTGAAAGGGATGTCTCATCTTGCCGTTGATCTAAACATATCAAGTGTTCCTTTCCATTCTTAAAAAAAAAAAAGGTGTTCCTTTCCTCCCTAATTTTGGTTTAGATTTACGAGTCCGAGTGCATAAAAAAAATCCGGAACAGGAGTCAAAAAGCAGGACCGTTTCTTCTTCAATTCATTTGTTTCTCCAGCTGCGTGATGGATGGTTTAATGAGACATTATGTCATTTCTCTGGACCTGGATTCGAAGGATTCCAATTGTACTCGCGTCCATTGTACTGGTCAATTCTTCCAGACAAGGACAATCATTTATTTATTAAAACCATTACAACAACTCGGATGAAAGTTGCATGGTACTGTGCATCGGTACCTTACCTACAAAGATGTTCAATTGATGGAGTATTTCTTCACAAAACTACTGTTACCTATTTCTCACATACATAATAATAATGTGTTCTATTTCTATGTATTCAAATGTGACTGGTTTTCGCCACTAAGTGAACCTTTTCCATTTCTTCTATGGCACATGCAATTAGCTAATTAGCGGTTTCGAGTTTCAGTTTTCTATTAAGCCTTTTTTTATTTATATTTCATTTTCATTACATGATATTTTTTAGTAGCGAGTTAAGATGTGATTGATTCCCTGGCTATGCAGGCTTTGTCAGTGAGACAATGCTTCTAAGCTGTCAATTTTGGTCGCCTAACAGCTAAGATCCGTTACCTTTTGATTCTCTATTAATTTTTTATTTTTATTTATTTTTCATTACACGATTTTTAAAGTAGTGATTTAGTACGTGCTTGATTTCCCGGCCAAGCAGGCTCTACCTGTCAGGCAACATTTCTAAGCTGTCAATTTTGGTTGACTGCCGCCTAAGATCCGTTACATAATCGGCAAGCCAAATAACGTTTCTAAGCTGTTAATTTTGGTCGACTAACAGCTAAGATCCATTACCTGGTAGGCAAGCTATTTGCCATGTCGCAAACCAAACATACCCTTGGCTTGTATCAAAGAGAGAAGGAACCATCATGCTTTTGATACTCACTTGTGTGCCCCACTAGAAATGGCATGGCCTATGTGCCATCACCCAAAATTAGCTTTAGATTTGTGTTCCTTTTTTTCTACTAATCAAAACGAGAGTGGTGAGATTCTCTGAACTTGTGTTGTTGGTGTTGACTGATGCTATAGGAGCAGCCCTGCATGTAACCAACCAGCACAGATGTTATGTTTCTCTGGAAAAGAAAAACAAAAAATCTGCAATGGAGCATTCCTTCAAGGCTTGCAGGAAGGTGATAACTCTGGGCAGCGGCCAAGTTGCCCGAAACATGGCAGCAGTTGCAGAGTGATGAGAGTGAACAGAGCAACGGCCAGTAGAGCTGGCAGAAAAAAGGTGCTAGTGGGCTCCGCTCACAGCCCCACAGCACACACACACACATCCCTGCTCCATCGGGATTCGGGCGGAAGATTCTTGCTCCGTTTCTTGGCCAAAGTTGACTAGTACCGGAGAATTTAATTTCGCGGTGTTATGAACAAATATATTACTCAAATCAATACACTATGATTCATACTCCGCATCTAACAACCAACCCTACGTACTACTAGTATACTACACTGCTCCATGAAACTTTATCGTTAAAAAATCGTGTCGACTTTTTTATTTTCAAGTGACAAACTCTATGGCATGAGAGAGAGTAGTAATGTTTGCCGCACCTAATTCTGCTGTTCAATTTTAAAGGTTATAGTCTACAGTATCTTTTATATTTTTTTACCGAAAAGAATTGAGAATACATATTTTTCTTTCATATAAAATAAAATAGGTACTAGTACTATGATAAGCAGCAAGGTTTACCTTAAATAGTATCAGTAACAGTTAAAATTGATAAAACTCTAAAAACAGTTAAAATTGACTGCAGAGATGGTACTATACTCAGAACCAAAGCCATGGAAAAGGCCTCTATTTTTTCAGTTACCTTATTAAAAGATACTGAGCCGGGCCCTGGATTGGAGCATGAGGTCAGAAGCAACCTCATTTTACAGCACATCGGGGTGTGCTAATCCCACTGAGATTGGGACTGGCTCACCGTTAGCAAAGCAAGCAAGCAAGCAAGCAGAGGTGAGGCAGCTCCAGTGGCCAGTCACGTGACGGATGGGTGCTTTGTTTATGGTTGTTGCATCGGCATCGGCATCGGCATCGCAATCGCATCAGAGAATTCAGAAGACGGAGAAGGAGCACGAAAAGGACAGTCTCCGAGATCTGCCAGGGGCATTTTCGCCATTTCTTTATGCCGACCAAGGCGGCCCTCAGATCCCCCCGAGATCTTCTGCGCCGACCCAACAAGCATGCTGTGTGTTCTGTCTGTTGCCATGAAAATTTGACCACACCACTGAATGTTTTGTGTGTGTGTGGACCTGGTTTGTGTGGTGATTATTGGAGTTTCGGAAACCCCAGAAGAAGATAACATAATATATTCAGATTAGGACATTACTGTAGGTACATATGTCCTCATGTCCAGGCTCAAAGATGCCTTCCAAAAGTATCGATTAGCCCAGTCAGGCATTAGCAAGAAGGGAATATCCGTGTTGCAACTTGCACGCGTAACAGAAGCAACACGGGAACAGATTGAGCTTCTATTCTGGACCAAAACACAAAAACACTTTTCTAGCTTCAGGTGCCCCTATTCAGAGTTTCAGATTTCATTCGAAATCATCTCTGCCCTTCTTCGTCTTCCAGTTTACAGTAAAAACCAACTATGCTGTCAATCACAGCGGAAACAAGCACATTTACTCTATGTATTTTGACAAGACACTGAAGTTGTAAATGATGGCACTCGTTGAGAAATGCCAACCATCAGGCTGACCTTCAATAGATGAAATGATGATGATGGCACTAGTGTGCATATGTCGAGAAACGCCAACCATCTGGCTGACCAACTTATCACTGTACTGGCAGTAATTTGACTGTGCCTCCCGTCACCAGCTTTCGTCACGGTGGCAACAGATTAGCAGAGCAAAGCTGATGACAGGAGACTGCATGCTGAACGCCGATGAATGGTTGAACGCGTCTCAGGCATTCAGAAATCAGGACCATCGTCGAAACTTCTGTACCCTGACAGGGCAGCGCCATTGTTTACTGTGTACCTGGTCTGGTCCTTCCTTCAATCAAATTAATTGGTCTGCAAACTGCAAGGCAAATCAACCTTGTGAAGCATTGCAGTATTACTACACTCATTGCACAAGGAGTTGTGATCGGCTTGAACTTGATTGAACTCAGCCGTCGCTCTTAACATGCCAATTGCCAAGAACTCAGTCTATCTGTCTATGGACAATCTCGGATATCTGGCCGAACCATGCTTTCTGTTCCCAACTGTGAGTGAACTCATGGAACACTTCATCGAATTGTATCCAGCTTGAGCCTACTGTTTTCTGAGACGCTGCTCCTTTCATCTGCACCCTTGCCTTCGCCATGCCACCACATAGATGTTCGGCACTTGGCACATAGTCCTGCATTTGAGGGTTGCAGCTGCAGGTTGCTCAGCTCGTTCACCGCCTATAATTTGTGGAGTAGGCATACACTCAGCAGGGACCCCCATTAGCCTGTCTCCATGTCGGCAAAGTGCCAACGCCGCCCACTCCCCCCTGCCGCACCATGGCCGTGTTCCAGGACACGACGTCCCATGCTAGCATTTCGTCGAACGCATTCCTGGCGTCCGAGAGCCCGCCGTTCTTGGAGCAGAGGTTCGATCAACATTGCCTCCTACGAGTGTGTCCCCTACGATCATCTTGTCTTATCTTGCTAGTGTCCTTCATTTGGATTATGTAATTTTGTGCGCAGCTGTGCTGTTGTGGTGCCCCATTTGGACACGTGGCTTCAGAATCAGACATTGAGGCATTTTCTACATTGGAGTTGAAGTACTTTGTCTCTTGTAATTTTTGTGTTGCAATGAAATCTGAAAACCAGTCACAGCTTCTTCCACTGCCTCGAATTACCACGTATGCAGGTATAAGCCTGTAATAGAAGTTTGTGGAGTGGACCATAAGGTCTACCAAAATGCAAACTGCAGTCTTTAGAAATCGGGAATGGATGGTACTTACAGGGGGGAAAAAATGCAGCAGGTGCTTGCTGAAGGATCGCTACTCTACTCTCCTGATCCAACTCCTCGAGGTACACATCGATCGTCTTACAGGGGTCCCATCCCACCCCGTGCCGATGGATTTGCTGCTAACCAAACTGCTCTAGAAAAAGTGTAATGAAAGAATTGGTGAGCATCAGCTTCCGTGTTGTTGCATGTGCTACACAACTTGCTGATTTTAGATGATAGACGGCCAGCTCTTTCCTCCTCTCTTGACGCATCATGCTCAGCTCGCATCAAGTGGAGCTGCGTCCCATGCCACGTGCCACGCTCGTGCCGATGCTGCGGACACGTAGGGCGCGTTTGGTTGCCCACGTCCCCTTCAGTCAGGTCTGTTGCATGCAGGTTTAGCTTGTTTGGTTGTCTGGATATACCACCGAGACAGGCCAAGCTTATGCAAAAGTGCCCTCCAAGCTAGCCCCAAGAGAAATGTGGGAATCCATCGTATCCAGTGAGCTAGGCTTGCGCCATGCAGGATTAGCATGACTAATGACATTATTAGCACATAATTAGTGAATATTAAGTGATTTTAAAACAAATTAAGATTGTATAAGATAAATTAAAATTTATTATGGCATGACACCATAAATAATTAATATTTTGGTATTTATTTTGATACATTTGTGTTACATGATTATACTTATGTGGACAACCAAACAACGTCTCTTCCAGACCAGGCTATCTATACGTGGCTAGAACGAGCCACGCCCATAGATATGAACGAGACTAGCTACATACGAGCAATCAAACAGGCCCATAATTTGTCGCCACCGGTGCCTTCCTCTACTCAGTTGCCTCGTAGTAGAGTATATGTGCTTGGAACGCAGAACTTGCTTCTCCATGGGAAGTTTGGTAATACAGTATCAAAATACCAGGAACAAAGAAATTCAGATTTTTTTAAGAAAAAAAATTCCTCAGATCCCCTAAACCAGGCCCAAATCCTAATGTCCATTTACTAGAGACGAGGAAACATAAACTAACAAACCGAGTTGGGATGATGTTCTGCTCTGATCTAGCAGGCTAGCAGATTGTAAAAAAAGAGCAACTTTAGCCTGTGGAGACATGCTAGTCATACCTGGAGATCGATTTTGGCCGGGAGAGATATCCTAGGGCCTGTTTGTTTCCACTCAATCGTGGCTTGTGGCCGCCCATCGCGGAAAATCTTGCCGAACGGGTTGCGTTGCGCCCGTGACTGCCCATCACGGAAAATGAACTGCAACTCGCAATTCCCAAAATGCGGCCATCGAAAGGCGTTTGCTCAATCGCACAATGGAAACAAACAGGCCCTTGCGCTGTGTCTGAAATAAAAGGATTGGCGATGGCAGGACCTAAAAACATCTGGAGTAACTAGTGAATCCCTTTGCATTTTGATGCAAGACCGGTTATTCCAAGCACGGATCAAGAGGTGACCTGAGTGTTAGAGCTCATGACAGGGGACGGGTAGTGGGATGAGGAGATCATTCTTAGAATCTACCGATTAATGCTAATGCCATTCTTCGAATCTTGTTGCATGTCCGAGAGGAGGACCGGTGGGCTTGGGAGCCGAGGAAACATGGAGATTTCACTATGAAGTCAGCGTATAGGAAATTGGCTGCATGGCAACACTCAACAAGCTAGTGCTTTTAGGGACCATACTTGGTCATGAATCTGGAAGCCGAATGTTCCTCCAGAAGTCAAGGTTTTGTAGTGGAGTCCTACATGACTTCATCCCAACCAAAGACATTCTCCGTCGCTGAGACATTGAACCAACAAGCTTATGTGAAGTGTGTGTGGGGGAAAATAGGGAGTCCATCAAACACACTCTTACTGACTGCATGACGGCGAGACTGTTCTAGTGGAGATGGAAGGAATTAACCAAGATCAAGTTTTCCTCGCTACATCCGTACACCTAGGCAAGCAACATGATAAAGGAGGGTTTTTGATCTAAGAATGACCGCATCAACCTCATCATCGGTATGTATGCTTTGTGGTTGTAGCATAAAAAATACCACCATGATGTAGATCGACTACCATTGAAGAAAATTGTTCAATGGATGGTTGATTTGGCGCATGACCATTGGTAGCTCATCAAGGTTCTAAATTAGTCGGCAATAGTTGTTAGTAGACCAAAATGGATAGCACCACCTGCTAGATGGTTCAAGTGCAATGTTGATAGTGTATTCTTCCCAAGCATTGGAAAGGGGGCCGTTGGGGTCACCATCCTAGGTCAAATAGGGAATTTCTGAGTTGGAAGAGCGAGGTGGCATCCCTTTGGTTAGGACTCACAGACCATGGAGGCTGACCTAGGCGTTTGCAAGGTGCAGGTAGAGACAGACTGTCAAGAATTGATCAAGCTTTAGGAGATGGGTGTGTGACAAAAGTCACATATTTCTCCAATTTAGAGAACTTAGCACCTCCTTTCATGATTTTCTCTAATGTTTGCTAATAGATCTTAAACTCTTGTAGCCCAAACTTTGATAAGAAAATCTCATACAACAACAGGGTTGGTGAGTGGCAATCAGCACCATCTTATATTGCTGATTTACTAACTAGAGTTTGTATGCTTAATGTCTCTTGATCAATTATGAATCATTGTCACAAAAAGAAAAACTCAGCATATGGCTATTTGCCTCAGGGAAAAGTGAGGGATTCCCATGGCTTTGAGGTTTCCAAATGAGCAATTTGGAATTGGGATATGTTGGTGCCGTACACCGCTTTTCCCCTTTTATAAACATTTAGTTTGGTTTAACTCTCTCGCTTATTAATTTAACAATTAACTTACATTGCAGGCACTATTACAAAGAGTTCAAGATAAGTATGTGTTTGGCGTAAGCCAAGTTCGAGAGAGTCTCCTAATCTATATGAGAAAACATATTATTGAGAAAGTAAATGCATAATTTTAAGAATGAAGTTATCTTATTGATGGGTCCGATTTGTTTTTAGAGTATAGAGAAATTGAGGAAGCTTGTTACATATGCAGAAATGGATGAGATAAGTGTTATGAAAAAAGCGGGGCTTTCTAACAAAGTGCATTGAAGTTGAAGCTTCAATTGCGTCTCGCCTCTTTGACAAGTACATGGTGCCTGTGACGATTGAAGCATCTAATATCCACTTGTAAAAGGAATGGTTGCAAAGGAATGGATAGTAATCTGGATTCCGTAGAATATTATTTTGAAGGTAACAACCATATTAATAAAGGTTTTTCCTTAATATCTTATATGCGCTCTTCAAGAGGACCCAAATCCTTATGACGATCGTACTATTGTTTGTCCATGTTGCAAAGATGAGTGTCTTTGCCGTTGTTGGCTTTCATGCTAATTAAGGACAATATCATGAAGTTATTACCTAATTACTTTTGTTCATCAGTGTTTAAAAATCTATAGAGATCCATTTTCATGGATATCTATTGACTCCCTTCTTTTAGGTACCTGATTATCGAAGTTATATATTCAGCTATGACTATCATTTGATGAGCTTGTCCATGACTTTTAATCTTTTTAACTCAAGACAGTGAATAAACATTGGTGATGCCCACTATTGAATTTTTTCCATAGTCCTTTATGTGGTTTTTTTACATGTGTTCCAAAAATGATCATTAAAATGATATTATGGGCTTTTGCTGATTTGCTTAGAAGCAGTTCTCTGAAAGAAATGATTATGGGCATGTTTATGGTGGGTTGTAGTCCTTTGCTCGTTCCTTCACCAAACTAAAAGGGTAAGCCCGAGTACTAGTCCCACACAGAAAAAACAAAAGAGATGCCAAAGACTAGGAATTGGAAAATAGGAAACCCTTTGCCTCTTGACCCTTGGGCTCTATTTATATGGGAGGTAGGAAGGAGGCAATCTTCCTACCTACCCCTTTTGGTTTAGAATTTACATGGAGGTCCTTGAGCCTTTGTACATGGAAAAGGGTAGGCGCAGCCATCCTTACCCCCAACACTAGCCCCTTAGCCACTAGGCTATGGTAGACATAATAAAACCTAATCGCTATAACAATAGAAAAAGGTCCAAGAGTACAATTCTGATGTCTATCTTGAGCTTCAGTAAGCATCTTCAAAGTAGGAAATGTTCTAGTGACAAAGGCCGAAGGCCATGACCTAACGATGACTACTCTTCATTTGTAGAGGTCAGTGATCTCACTCCTGCTAGTCTTACCTTCTACTAGGGTCTTCATCTCTCCATGGGTAGCTCTCTATAGCCGAAGTAGATATTGTAGTGGAAGCAATCACGCTATCTGCCGTAGCCGTTGAACATGGACATGTGTGGGAGTTTTCTTAGAAGGTCGATAATGACACATTTGTCGGGGTGGCGTAGATGGAGTAATTGTCATAGTCAAAGGGGCTTGTCTCCTTTGGCTCATGAGCACTAGCAAGACACCTTCTTCGGGTTGAACTAGTTCTCCCAATGCACCCCTCTTAGGCCCTCTTGGCTAGTGATTATGAGTGGACGAAGGTATTATGCCTAGTTGAAGGTATTGATGATGAACTTCCACGAAGGTTCTTCTGGCTTGTAGACATTGCTGAAATTAAGGGCGAGTCGTATAGGATGATGCTGCATCTAGGGAAATTTTTGTGGGCATCGCCAAAGTGTCGTCATGCAACTCAAGCCAAAGGTGATGGTGAGGCAAGGTTGAAGTCATGTCGAAGATGGTTGTGGGCCCTAGGCAGAAGGTTTGGTTGAAGTGAAACTATCATTCATGTTGACGATGATGACGAGCCCCTAGAGATAGGCGCAAGGTAGCAAGGCGAAGCTGAAGTTGATGCCAAAGTAGATGAGCAAGGTGGTGATGATGTCGAGTGTTAAAATTGGTGGCGAATCATTGATTCAAACATGGTGGCAAGTGATGTCAAATTCATTGACGAAGTATGTTGGTGAGCCCCTTGCGTAGCATGTGATGGTGACATGATGTTGTTGATGATTTCAGAGGCAGACGTGGAACCTTAATCCAAACATGAGGTTGAGGCATTGATGAAGTCAGTGATGAAGTAGACCGCGGAGCCCCTTACATTGAGTGTAATGGTGACAATGTTGTGGATGATGCCAGATGTGACTGCAGACCCTTGAACTGAAAGTTAGGTTGAGGCGATGGCGAAGTCACGGTCAAAGTAGGGAATGAGCCCCTTGCGCCATGTTGATGTTGATAATGGAGCCCCTTGCCAAGGTGTTGGCAAAGATGAGGTTGATGGCGAATCCCCTCGCTAAAGTGTTGGCAAAGGTAGAGTCGATGTCACTGAGGTTGATGGCGGAGCCCCTCATCAAAGTTTTTGGCAAAGGTGGAGTCAACTTTGCCGAGGTCGACAATGGAGCACCTCGCCAAAGTGCTTGGCGATGGTGGAGTTGATGTTGCCAAGGTCGATGGCGTGAGCCCCTCGCCGAGTTGTTAGCCAAGGTGTTGTTAGCGTTCTCTTAACAAAACCGCCACTAAAAATCCACTGCAACTAATTTGAAATTTGAATTTTTTAAGTGACCTCATTTGAAAAACCGCCAATATAAAAGTTGTAGATCTCAAAAGTTATGAATCTTTATAGTTAACAATTTTTTCATTTGAAATCATCTTGTTATGAAAAACTACGTATAAATTTGTCAAATTTAAAATTCAAATTTTATAAACAACCTCGAGATAGAGAAACTACTAAAATAAAAGTTATAGATCTTAAAAAGTTACGAAACTTTATAGTAGATGATAGCTTTTTATTTAAATTCATTTAGTGCCTTAAATAATCAATTTATGCTCGGTTTAGGATAATACGTGGGGAACCAAACTCTAATATAGATATAAGTGAGTAATGGGTAGAGTAGTAGAGGAGGCTACACGCGAGGATGAGATCGCGGGTTCGAATCCTAACAATCCGTGAAGCGCGCAAAAAATGCCGCAACTTGTACTTACACTGGCGGCGTGAAAGAAAATAAAATCAAGGCAAGTTAGTGTTTCGCTTGTAGATGAGCAAATATGTACATGCACGTGATTTTACCTGAACCATGTTCAGCACTTCAGCTCCCTCTCTCCAAAAGCAGCAAAAGCGCGGTACGACTTGGACCACCTGCAGACAATACCAGCAACTCTTATCAGTTATATATATTGGGCCAAAGTTTACATGGAACAATAGACAGGCAGGGATGAATAATGTGCGGGTTCGGTTGGACAGAGCAGTAGCAAATGGTCATTTTATTCAGCTGTTTGATGAATACCAGGTTGAAAATGTGGTAACATCTTCATCAGACCATTATGCAATTAAAATAGTAATTGGTGAACATGGTCATGGATTACGGAGTATACATGCTGTTGAACATTTCAGATATGAAGATGCTTGGTCAAGAGCCCCAGATTATAAGGATGCGGTGGAACAATTCTGGAAAGAAGGATATAATGGCCCTACAAACCTGCAGTCCACATGGAATAACTTGCAAAGAATGGCTAATTCGTTGAAACAATGGAGCAGAGATTCCTTTGGGTCTGTCCGTAAGGAGATCAAGAAGCTTCAAACTCGTTTGTCAAGCCTGTCTCTATCAAGCACCACAATAGATTATTCATAGGAAAGAAAACATATCAAACAAAGGCTCTGTGAGCTGTTCGAAAGGGAGGAAATCATGGCTCGACAACGATCAAGAGTGGACTGGCTCCGAGCGGGGGATCGGAACACAAAATTTTTTCATACAAGAGCATCAGCACGTAGAAGGAATAACAAAATAAGATATTTACTACGAGAAGATGGCACAAAATGTGAAGATCAAGAAGCTATTAAGCGTATGGCTACAGATTTCTACGCAAACTTATTCTCTTCTGAAGCAAATGCTAATATGGAAGCCATCCTTGATGCAATTCCTACTAAAGTGAATCAAAATATAAATGAAGAATTATGCAGACCATATACTGATGAGGAGATAAAAAATGCACTGTTTCAAATGGGTCCGACAAAAAGCTCCAGTCCAGATGGTTTTCCAGCTCTTTTTTATCAGCGCCATTGGGATTTAATGCACAAAAAAAATATGTCAAGCAAGTAAGAAGTTCTTTCAGAAGATGAAATTCGGAGGGCTTCGTGACACGACTATTGTGCTCATTCCCAAAGTGCCTAGTCTAGAACATCTAAATAATTTCAGACCAATCAGTTTATGTAATGTTTTTTATAAAATAGCCTCAAATTGAAGATTTTCCTTCCACATATAATTTTTGAAGAGCAAAGTGCATTTGTGCCAGGAAGGTTAATTACAGATAATGTGTTGATTGCATATAAATGTTTACACACGATAAGGAGACAACGTTCAAAGACACCTTTCTTTGCTCTGAAAATTGATATGATGAAAGCTTATGACAGGGTGGAATGGGCTTATTTACGTGGTGTATTACAGAAGATGAGTTTTCACAATTCATGGATATCTACAGTTATGCGATGTGTGTCTTCTGTGCGCTATGCCGTAAAGATTAATGGTGAATTGACTCAAACCTTTTATCCAACCAGAGGCATTCGGCAAGGAGATCCAATCAGTCCATATCTTTTTCTATTGTGCGCTGAGGGTTTATCATGCTTTTTAAAGAAGAAAGAACAAGAAGGATTTTTGAAAGGATTAAGGAATGGAATTTCAGGGCCATCAATATCCCATCTTTTATTTGCAGAGGACAGTATCTTCTTTACAAGAGGGGATAAACGAAGTGTGTCAACACTGAAATCAGTACTCTAGCTTTACAGTGAAGGATCTGGACAGCGAGTTAATTTACAAAAATCATCCATCTTCTTTGGAAACCGATGTCCTGATAATTTAAAAGAAAGAGCAATGAATGAGTTGAACATCTACAATGAGGCTCTGCAGTCAACTTATTTAGGCATGCCAACTTGCATTGAAAGATCAAAAATCAGCACCTTCGTTTTTCTACTAGAAAGAATGTGGAAAAGGGTTTATGGATGGAGCGACAAAACGTTATCTAGAGCTGGAAAAGAAGTTTTGCTTAAATCAGTTGTCCAAGCTATCCCTATATATATCATGAGTTGCTTCCAAATACCTGTGAGCATTTGTGATAAAATGAGATCAGTCATCTCTAATTATTGGTGGGGCATTGAGAATGGAAACAAGAAATTGCATTGGCGCTCTTGGGAATGGCTTACTGCACCAAAAGCATTGGGAGGAATGGGCTTTAGAGATATAGAATTATTTAATCAAGCACTTCTAGCAAAGCAATGTTGGAGGTTACTTACTGTCCCTTACTCTTTATGTGCAAGGGTGCTTAAAAATAGATACTTCCCTGATTCCTCTTTTTGGGAGGCTGGTTGCACTCGCAGGGCCTCATACATATGGAAAAGTTTGAATTATGGGAAGAAGCTTTTGATGAGTGGAATTATATGGAGAGTTGGCAATGGAAAAACAATACCTTTATCTGGAGTTCATTGGATACCTGGTGTCTCACAACAGTTTGCCCAACCAATCATACCACTACCAGAAGATCTAAAGGTGGACTTTCTAATTGATGAACAACAACGACAATGGAATCTGGAGTTAGTGCAGGCATGCTACTCGGAGGAGATTGCTAATGTGATACTTAAAATTCCTTTGAGTCATAATATGTGTGAAGACTTCGTGGCTTGGGAAAAACACCACAGAAGGTAATTTTACTGTTAAATCAGCATATATGTTGGCAAAATCTAAAAAATTTTATTTGTTTTCTAGCACTAATGGCAAGGGAGGAACGTCCAATTTTCAACAAGTCACTAGTGACTGGAAACGCATTTGGAAAATATATGCCCCTGAGAAAATGAAAATATTCTTGTGGAGGTTAGCTCATGATTGTTTACCTACAGGACAACAACTTTTACGCCGTCGGATCCAAACCACTTATGCTTGCTGCTTTTGTGGACAGGAAGAAACGGTGTTTCATGCCTTCATCAAGTGTCAATTTGTGGCAGAAATATGGCGTGAGATGAAGAAATGGTGTGGTATAAATTGTAAACTTAAGCCATTTATTTCTCCAAAGCAATGGTGATGGGAATTTTTGGCTAATGCATCTGATGAGGAGGCTACAATCTTTACTTTAATTATCTGGCATATTTGGGATAATAGAAATGGTGTTAGAAATGGGCAAGATATTATTCACCCACATCGAATCGTTGAAAAAATAAAAGCATATTTCCAAGTGATAATGTTTTGCAATGATGTTCCTGATTTTTCCAACAGGTGTGAGCCTAATGTAGCTACCAGACGATGGTTCCACCGCCGGAAGATTGGGTTAAGGAAAATGTTGATGCTGCTGTTTTTAGTGAATCAGAGAGCATGGGAGCGGGATGTGTGATACGGGACCACAATGGAAGCTTCTTGGCTGCAACAAATCAAGTTTTTTGCAGAGTCTCTGAACCAGAAATGGCTGAAGCTTTGGCTGTCCGATGGGCTTTGAAGTTCATCTATCAACAACAATTTAAAAAAGTGGTAATTGCTTCGGATTGCTTAAACGTGGTACGAAAACTGATGGCAAAAGATCTCGATAGGTCTCCTATAGGAGCAGTCGTCCAAGATATCAAGATGATGAAAAACAACTTTGATGAAATTTCTTTTGTTTTTGTTAGTCGAAATTGTAATGAAGTAGCTCATGTTTTAGCTTAAGACGGCTAACCAGACAGCTGGTTTGATGTGGCTAAATGTAGCCCCGGAGTCCATCCGGTTTTTACTTTGTAATGACCTTTTAATGTAATGAAGAGTCCATCCGGTTTTTACTTTGTAATGACCTTTTAATGTAATGAAAGTGTGCTGTCTGTTCTAAAAAAAAACTCTTATCAGTTATGCTACAGCTAGTACTCGAAGAGTTGAGGCTAAAAAAAAAGTAACTCTTATCAGTCTAGCGAATTGAATGGGAGGCTTGATTGAATGACTGCTGGTCGTGTCTTGGTGGCGACGTGGACTTTGGGTCCTGGTCGTCGCCCGATCTGATGGCGGCGCGTGCGACTCGATCGAGACTGCATGCGAACCCTTTGATCGAGAGTCGATACACGAGAGGCGGCGGCGGTGAGCCCTTGGCATGCAGTTGTGGTCGTGGCAGAAATATAGTGGAGTACATATGGCCTGACTGCACCGAAGCTGCGTGCAAGAGATTGGATTTGGATCGGCCGTTCGATGCGAATGCGATTGCGATCGTGAGGCTGCAGCGGATATGGTGCGCTGCGTCGCGTGGAGCCATGGAATGGACCCCCTCCCCTCACCAAAGGCTCTAGCTACGCCAGCGCCGGCCCCGCTGCCACTCTGATTCGTCCGGGGTACCGTTAACTTGTCTTATCAGCCGTTTAAACAGTATTTTCTTTCACAACAAATCAGTCAGCTTGTCTTATCAGTCGGTTATATGATCAGCCGCGTAAAAGCTAGCAGCAGACCCAGCAGCAGTGTACTCCATTGGACGAGATCACACGCCACAATGATAAGTTTTGCGGAAACGAAGTACTATGCACTCAGAACGATATGGTTTTTTTTTTACATGAAGGGAGTATATGCCTGCGTGCCATGTGCAGATGTTATCCACAATTCGAATCTCTCAGTCGCCTGTTTTTTTCATTTTTAAGTCCGTTCAGGCAACGCGTGGCACCATCACCTGCTCCGTTCCAGTTTCCATGGTGCTAGGAAAGCTGGTGCATGGTTGGAGCGACGGACGGCGCGTATACGCTGTTGCAGCACGCCTGCACCTACGAATGTCGTTGAAGGTAATTTGTGTTGGAGCCAGGGATGAAAATGGTACGGATATTTTCCGATCGTATTCGAGACCGAATTCATTTAGAGGGGTTTTTATTCGTCCGTATCCGAGTTCGGACATTTAACATCCGGTACCGTATTCTTATCCGAATACTCAAATCGCATATTTATGATGTCAATATTCAATCGTATCCTATCCGGCATGATTGATACTATCCGTATTCGAATCCGAATCCGGATAAAAATACGAAAACAAATGTGATATGAGTGATATCCGTCCGTATCCGATCCGTTTTCATCCATAGTTGGAGCACGTACTGGGCAAACCAAACCGAGGCAGATCTCCTTGGGTACTCAATGATTAACGTTGTTGAGTACTACTAGTAGTAGGTTGATCATTTTGTTAATTGCTTTTTTTATGAGATCTAATTATACACGTAGACATTCACGTATACGAACGTACACATTGTTTTGTCATATATTAAATTTATTGTAGATTGTTAATTGTGTTTGTGCCAACATATATTAGATTTTATCCTGTTTGTGGTTTTGTCTAGCAATTGTTTATTATTGGAACTAAAAATTGCAGACTCTGGCTACAGAAATCGTGACGAACTAAAGCTGCAATTTTTGCCTTGAATCTCTACAGAAACAAATATTACAAGAGAATTTATAGAATGTCCGAATTTTATTGAGAGAACTACATCAGGCCAATACTGCCTCTTACAATAGAAGAACAGCAACAAAAATCCCAATAAGAACGTTTCCTGAATTCAAGTAGCCGGAAGACGATAGGCCACCATTATTGAGACTAGCTTGTCCTGGACCAGACGACGGAGGAGCACCTGATGATTACCCAAACTTGTTTCCATCTGAGAGGGCAGTTGACCCGTGAGATTGTTGTTTCTGACATCAAGAAACACAAGCTCCGGCAATGTCCTAAGAGCATCCGGTATCTCCCCGGACCTGGTGAGACTGTTATTGGCCAGCTCAAGTTTCCGAAGCTCTATCAGGTTGGCTATGGCCGGTGATATTGTCCCTGACAAGCTGGCGTTATTCAGGAAAATCATTGATATGCCTGAGTTGCCCGCAAGGGTCGTTCAGTGGCGGAGGGAAGGGGGGGCTGAGGGGTGCCAGGCCCCAACCTTCCCATTGCTCCCTTAATACACCCTCTAAATTAGGTTATTAATTAAGTAATTAGCTAGTTAATGATACTATATGTATTGTGATTTTTGTTCTTACTCTATATTAATCTCTAATATGATCTTATACAAATAAAAGTTAGGTGTTCTTAATATTTTTTTATATATTTTATTTTTGTTATCGTCTATACCAAACATTAGTTTGTCCCTAATAACACACACTGTAATTAGCTAGTTAATTGAAAAATCATTGCTTTGCTTGTTTAATCATTCTAAATTAATTTCCAATGGGATCTATATTATTTAGCATTAGTCTTCCTATTATTTTCCTTATCTCCTATATTCATACCACTATTCGTCTAAATGGTTGTTTACAGTTTACACCATGTACTCAACATTTAAATGCTACGCAATGGTAAAATGTTTCTGCTTAATCATCTATTTAAACGACTATTTTAGTGTTCAAGTAACTATTCGATTACTTTTCATTTAACATTTAGGATCTAGTGCTAATTATTTTACCCCGCTTAACTACTTGCTATTGCCGTGATTCTTTTTTTTTTTTTTTTTGCAATAAAAAAATAGATTGATCAGCGAAGGTTAGAGGCTCGAGAGTAATTAATTTCTCTTTTTATTTTTTAGTTTTTTCTAATTTCTTTTGTATCATAGCATAAACGTTTATTTAGGTGTTATATATATTTTTGTTGTATATATATTTTGACATGCGTGATTGTCGAGCTTTTGCACGGCCCCCCTATGTTCAAATCCTGGCTCCGCCCCTAGTTCCCCTCCCATGAGCTTGCAAGGGAAATGGGGTAGCCAAAGCCCTCAGCCACCGGGAGTAGGGTGCTCACCTGCGCGTTGCATGGCCCGGCACGTCCCAGGCAGAAGCCGTTCCCGGAGATCACGTCGGCGGCCACGCCGGCAGCAAACTATGGCACCAGCCCTTGGAGGAGGTTGTTGGACAGGGAGATATCCCTTAGGCTCACGATCTTACCCAGAGGCACCACTCCGGTGAGCATGTTGTGCGATAGCCTCAGCGTCCCAATGGACGCGAGGGTTGGCGATCGCCGCCACCGGACCCGGTGAGAGGCGGAATCAGGGGGCTGGAGGGCCGTGCCCCCCCCAACCCAAAAAAAAAAATAAATTTCCTTTTTCACTATGGAAGAAATAGTTTTTTATAAAAAATCAATAAAAATTTAATTTTTCATAAAAAAATCAATAGAAATTCAATTTTTCATCAAAAATTCAATAGAAATCTAATTGTTTTATCAAAAATTCAATAATATATATAAAAAATTCTCCTTTCACCTATTTACGATGTATCATCTATTGCTTGGCCCCCTTATTCAAGAGTGTTGGTTCCGCTGAGGGAGACGTTGGAGCCTTGGAGGCGTTGAGGTGCGGAGGGAGGGGCAGCCGTCGGCGATGGCGTTAGGGAACAAGGTTTTTTCTATCGGTATTTTAAAAATCTCGGTGGTCACCGATAAATAGAAATATCGGATTAGAAATTTTTCAGCGATAGAAATACAATTTTAGAAAAAATTAAATAAAAATAACTCATTTTGTTTAGAAAAGCACATAGCTCATTTCTAAACCATTTAACATAGAAAACTAAATAAAACATATCACCAATTGCCTATTCAATGAGAAGGACAACGATACAGCTGGAGCATGCAAGTGTGGTGACAACTTGAATTTAGAAGAGAAGAAAGAGAATGATACATGGTGTAAGCTTAGAGTATTGGGTAGGTATTGGCGTCTATTTGGATGGCAAAATTTTGAAATTATGAAAATTACGGGTGATAGAGAAAAAATTCGGACCTAACCGATAAACAGGATATATATGAAATTTCGAATATTATCGGTATCCAAAATTTCAAATTTTATGGGCCGATATTTTTTCTGTTGTTGGGGAAGGGCCACGGCGACAGGGGGAGGTTGTCCATGCTGAGGTGCCGCAGCGCCGGCATCACCTTGGAAAAATCCTTGGGGAAGGACGTGAAGTTGTTGCCGTCAAGAGAGAGGTTGGCGAGGACGGGTGCTCGCAGCGATGGGACAGCGCCGGAGGGCGTTGCCCCCGAGCTGGAGCAACAGGAGCGCGGTGAGTGAGGAGAGGGACGACAGCAGGGTCCTTGGAAGGGCCTTCCCTGCTAGGTCGATGGTGGTGATGGGGCTAGAGGCAAGGGAAGAACCAGGGGGGTCGGCAGCCCACCCCCCCAACCAAACAATGAATTTCCTTTTTATATGAAAAATAATGTTTTCATCAAAAAATCAATAGAAATTCAAGTTTTCATCCAAAAATCAATAGAAATTTAATTTTCATCCAAAAATTCAATAGAAATATATTTTTATCAAAAATTCAATGATATATCATAAAAAATTCTCCTTTCACCTATTTATGTTGTATTATCTATTGTTTGGTCCCCTTTTATTCAAGAGTGCTGGTTCCACCACTGGCCAGAGGAAGAGCAAGATATGCTCTCGTAGGAGCAGTCATCGCCGGTCTAGGTAGACGGTGGCTTCGCGAGGGATTGAGCGAGGTCGATAGGTGATGGCGTCGGCATAATCTGAGGGCTCCATCCTTCCCGGCGCTGCCGCTGCAGCAAGGAAGCAGGACGAGAGGAGAATGGCGATGAGACGCTTCTTCATCCTCCAATGGCCGTGGCAGTGAATTCTTGGCTATGGACGGCTTTGTTCTTGAGTAGCCATCGGTCTCTCTTTATGCTTCTTTACAGAACTGCGTGGTCTCATCCGCGTTCTTTCTTTAAGAAGCCAGCATGCCTGGCATATGTATTTAATAATTTTTAATGCTAGAGAGAAGAAAAATTTTCTAGCATAAATAGGAGTAGATTTTCCAGCTACTCCTAGCACAAACAATAAATTCGATGATCAGTTACGAGTTTAAAGATACATACCACACCCTTATCCACAAAACATATATCTATCGGTTTCTTCGGGCTTGCGTTGCGACCTAGAGCCAAACACCCTTTCTCACCCGAAAAACATGTTTTTTTTTTGAAGGCAAAAACTGTGGGGGAGATCCCCACAGTACTTCATTTTGTATTTATAGGAATTAAAAAAAAGAGGGTCACAAGAAATTACATACTGAGTTTAACTGAAAGCATCTAGCCAAAAACAGAATGCTGACCGAAGGTCATCATTGAATCTAAGTGACTGAAGGCGGCACTGGTTTTTGAAATTAACGAGCCAAGTCCCCACATGCACCGGCTTGTTTCTGAAAATTTTGTCATTTCTCACTCTCCATATCTCCCAGCTCGCTATGATCACAGCCTCCATGAAAAAGTGCGTATTTTGTTGCTGCCTTGCATGCGCAATTCTGGGGTGTAGGCTGAGGCTTAGGTTCCATTCAAAGTTTATCTTTTCCCAGCAATCCCTAGCAAAGCTGCAGGTGAAGAACAAATGCTCGATATCCTCATCTGCTCCATCGTTGCAGGTGACACAGTGTGGCTCTTCTCCATCCTCTGGTGAGATGTTTCTCCTCTTGAGCATTGTTTTGGTGTTTAATCTATCCACCAAGACTTGCCATGCGAAAAATTTTATCCTAGGAATGCATTTTGACTTCCACATCCATTGGAAGATTGGGTGAGCTGGTAGATTTTGGAATGCCATTTTGTAAAACTTCCTGGATGAGTATGTATCGTTACCCCATTGGTAGACCCAAGAATCTTTGGCTTGGTCATGAAGGTGCACTGCTACCAGTATGTCATTGAGCTGGTGAAGCTCCTCAAATGCTTGTTGGGATAATGGCAAGCTGAACAGGAGTCCAGTTCTTCAGCCTGGCTTTGCTTGGGAGACACTCATCTTCGGTGGGTTTTACGTGGCATGCGTCAAGTAGGCATGGGAATTGGTGTGCAAGTACTTGATCTGACCACAGATCATCCCAGAATGTAACAGTTTTACCATCTCCAATGTTGCATCTGGCAATCCCCCTGAATAAGATGTTAAGCCTCAAAATATCTTTCCACCAAAATGAACCCACCTCCCTGGAAGCGTGGGGTATCTTGTCCATGTAGTGGTTGTGCCAAATGAAATTTACCCAAGGGATATCAGCTCTATTATAGAATTTGTGCAAATGTTTGATTAGCAGAGCATCATTCTGGACATTCAGATTGATGATGCCTAGGCCTCCTTTGGCTTTGGGTTTCATAACCATGGGCCAAGCTGCAAGATTGCCTCCTTTCTTTTCTTGGTTTTGACCTCTCCAAAGGCACTGTTTCCTGGCCCTGTCAATATTCTCAATGACCCCTTTGGGCAGCTTCAGTGTACACATGGCATAGGTTGCTGTGGATGAAAGCACCGTGTTGACCATTTCAAGCCTCCCAAAGTATGATAGGAGAGAAGAACATGATGTTAGTCTCCTTTCAATTACGTCCATGAGGGGTGTGAAATCCTCAACCCCAGGTTTTGTTGTGCCCATTGGCGAGTCCCAAATAGGTGAAAGGGAAGGTTCCAACCTTGCAATCCAGGGGCATTGGCCGTGCATTCATTCTTTTCTCGCACTAACATTGATTGGAAGGATCTGTGATTTAGAGTAGTTGACCTTGAGTCCAGTTGATGTGGCAAAGTTACTGAGCAGATCTTTGAGGGAAAGCAGCTGTGTCTCATCTGCTTGCAGAATTAGCAACGTGTCATCAGCGTACTGCACAATTGGGAAGTCTTCTCCTTCATGCCTTGGGGTGGGGAATTGCAAGATACCTTGTGCTTTGCGCCCTGTTAATCGATATCTGTAGGAGCTCTGCTGCTAGAACAAATAAGAGGGGTGACAAGGGATCCCCTTGTCTAACCCCTCTCTTGCATTTAAACTTCCTACCAGGAACCCCATTGAGTATTACTGAGGAGGTCCCTGTTGATAGAATATTGTGGACCCAGGAGGTCCACCTGTCCTGAAATCCCATGTGCTGCATTATCTGAACGATTGTCCCATGCTCCACTGTGTCAAAGGCCTTTTCAAAATCCAATTTGAGAATGACAACTTCCTTTTTTGTCTGCTTACAGTAGTGGATATATTCAAAGCACCATGCTAGGCAGTCCTGAATGGATCTGGATTTGATGAAACCATACTGGTTTTTATGCACTAGTCTGAGAATTACACTTTGCAACCTATCTGCCATTAGCTTGGTTATGATTTTCAGGCTGCTGTTCAGGAGTGATATTGGCCTGTAATCACTAACAGATTCAGGGTTAGGAACCTTAGGCACAAGTGTGATCAGTGATTCATTGATGCTTTCCAGGGTTGACTGTCCGCTAAAAAATTCAGTACAGAGAAGATAGAAATCATATTTCACTATTTCCCAGCATTTTTTCAGAAAATGCCCATTGAAGCCATCTGGCCCTGGTGCCTTATCTGCTGGCATTTTTTTGATGACTTCATCAATTTCAGGTTGCAGGAATGCATCAGCAGTCCATTCTAGTTGGTCGTCAGGGGGAATTAATTCATGCAGGTTGAAGAGCATTGTTGGATTAGTGGTGACCCCCATTCTGTTTTTGAAGGTACTCCATATTAGATCTGCCTTCCCATTGTGATCTGTTACAACAGCTCCATCTGTGTTTATGAGCTGAGGGATAGAATTTCTTCTGTGCGAAATAGTGGCCATGGAGTGAAAGAACTTTGTACACTCATCACCCAACTTGATCCGGTTTTACGTATATCTCTGTTCTTCCAAAGAAATCTTCTTACAAAGTGTAGCAACTTGATCATCCGGTTTTTGACAATATTCCTCGGGTTTGCCTCTGTGTTGTAAAGTTGTCTCTGCTCTTCAAGCGTGTCAAGGAATAGGATCACTATATTGCAGTTGCTGATGAGCAGCTTTAGGTTGGACAATTCCTTACTCCATTTCTTAAGGGCTTGTCTTAGTCTCTTGAGCTTAGCTGCTAAGTAACTTGGGGTACTGGAGCGATCTAAATTCTGTGACCAGCAGTCTAATACAACCTTCATAAAGTCACTGTGTTCTGTCCAGTAGTTCTCAAATCTGAAAATCTTCGCTTTGGGTATGGTTGTATTCATTGTGACCTTGCAGGGCAGGTGATCCGAGGTTACTTTGGCCAACGGGAGCACTTCTGTCATAGGATAGGTTGTGGTCCAATTGACAGAGGTAAAGAACCAATCTAGTTGCTCAAGCAACGGGTTTTGCTGCATATTACTCCAGGTGTAAGCTCTGCCTTTGATGGGCAATTCTATTAGGCCAAGGTGTCCAATTGCCTCGTTGAACAGCAACGTATCATTCAGATTTCCTCCAGGTTTGTTGCGGTTCTCCAGTGACCTATAGAAATTGAAATCACCCATAAATAGCCAGTTGTCCTCGTCTGAGACTTGATGGTTCTTGAACCAGGTTAAGAAGGCTGAGCGTGCTGGCTCTGAGCAGGGACCATACACTGCTGTCAATTTCCAGCATTCAGCGTTCTGAGTCGATGTGAATCTGGCTGTGATGCCATTGCGCTCTTTGTCGAGGATTACTCCAGAAAACACTACGCTGTTCCAGACGAGGAGAATCCCACCCGAGGCCCCTACTGAGGGAATGAAATCGAATTTGTCAAAGCGTCTAGGTGCAATGCGACGGATGACCGAGAAATCACAGTTTTCCATTTTAGTTTCTTGCAGGCAAAAGATGGAGCAGGCGCTTTCTTCTACTTTGTTTCTCACAGCATCCCACTTATTTGAATCATTAAGGCCACGAATATTCCAGCATAGCACATTCCATGAACGACTATTCATTGGCAAACAAAATAGAGCAATCTGATGTCGTCAGGACTAGCAAGACGAACGCAAGTCTGAAACCAAGGGCCATGCTAAAAGAACAAGTCCAGATGCTAACAGAGTTCAGATAAAGCGAGATAAAACAGAAAGCTAAACCAATCCAGGCAAAACCCACCAACAGCATGGGGGCGCTGGATACACAAAACTGAGCTTTGGGCTTTCTATTCATGGTCAACTGAGACGCCATGCTCTGAGGCAGCCTGCATCAGTGCCTGATCGGTGAGCTCCTCAGGAGCAACACCACAATCCAGACCCCATGAGCGTAGCGTGGCCGTCGGAACTAGACCAGCCTGTCCCTCAGATGTGCTGATGCTGATGGCCGCTATCTTGCGCTTCTTGGGCGTGTCCCTGTGTAGCCAGGCATGTGTGTAGTTCTCAGCTCGAAGACGTGGACTGCGCCTTACCACTGCTTCTGTTACTGGGGCGCTGCGGTTGCGCGCAGAGAGCGCTGAGGGAAGGCATACACTTTTCCCGCTGGGCCTGACCCGAAAAACATGTTTCCTCTCGTTCTTCACTAATTTAATATAAACTAGTAGAATGCCCGCGCGTTGCTGCGGGAATGAAGTAAAAATATAATGAGTTTGTAATGGTCGAAACTATGAATTAACTATATAGATGTAGTAGGTCAATTGCGGAGGATGTATCTATTGATATGGTATAGATTATTTGAACTGGGCATCACCCAAATCTCATCTATACGCATGTTTTGGAGGACCACATGTAATCCATATGATATGCAGTTTTGCTAATTTTTGCTTAGAAACGATTTAAATTTTTTGCAAAAAAGTTATCGAAATATATTCATGTGGAGTCTTATTTTGAAGAGTTTATTGCGAGGAACACCATGGTGCAATTAGATTTTGATTACGATACTTGGTTTAGGTGCTATGACTTTTTTTCTATTTCAAAAAAAATAGGTAGTGGGAAATAAATGAGAGCCTTAGTGGAGGTAACTAATCAGCAGATGTAATCAGCGCTAAACGCAGCTACGATGACGTCATCCCTATCGATTCGACCAATCACATGGCAGAGAAATAGGCTAGTGGGGGTTAGGATTATAGGAGTTATTGATCTAGTGGCATGTCCAATATTTTCTTATGTGGCAGATTACTTGGTATTATGAAAACTATCCTGGTTTTAAGATTTAAGGTTGGGCCAACTTTTTATTCTGGCACTTGTCATCTCCATTGTTCTTGAGATGCACATTCATTCTTCGAATAGCCTGACGCCTCCAGACGCTGAAGAGGAGTGCCGATCTGCTGTATGTTTTGTGTGTGTGGCGTCTGCCTAAATGTGTGAACTAGAGGCCCAACTGCCGAACTGCCCAGTTTTGGGCCTGGCTTGTTGGATCCGCTAGGCACTAGCCCAAAGTCTTGGGCCTGGCTTGTTGGATCCGCTAGGCACTAGCCCAAAGTTTTTTTTTTTGTTAACATCTAGCCCAAGGTTATGACTCGCCCTACAACTACAAACACCGGCAGGTTGCTAAAAAAACCTACAAACACCGGCACTCCCGTCCTCCGACGTCCTCCCGTGCACCGTGTCTCCGTACTACGTCGTCCCTGATGTTGCTATATTATAACTAGTATAGTGCCCGTGCTAACGCTTACGGCTTGATTTCATAGATGCCTTTAAAAATAAATAATAAATTAACAATGGTATTTTTTTTACTTACAATTGATTCGGTGATAAAAGCTATAAAGAGAAATTCACTCTCAAAAGCAGGCAGTAACAAAAAATAGCATAAGAAAGACCAAGTTATTACAAAGTACAAACATTGGTGGCTAGCTGCCTATGAGCCTTTCCTCCAATGAAATTGCTAGAACTTTGCTTAGTTATGGACAAGCATGAATTCTGTTATAGCAGAGAACCACCGTTCAAACATATTAAAAACAAACCTGCAACACAGGAAAGTATTTCCAATCAGTCAAAAGATCAGAAGACCCTCAGGAACAAGAGTGATAAATCAGTGAAAATAAATCCTGAACTAAACCACAACTAATATCGACCAGGTGCATAAAAATTATATCTTTGACTTTCTTGTTCAAAACATCAGAGAACTATCACTGAACTCTATAGTGCTCTTCTGCCCAAACATAGACAACTCTTCTTGATTTGGTAGGATGCAAATAAATCACATGCGTCATCTAGTACCAGAACAATTACATTGCAACTCAACTAACTACCGTACAACCAAATATATAAGAGTTTTGTTCTGGTGGTCCTCTTCAAAAAAGTTGCATGGACCTTAAAGCACCTAGATAATTAGTTCAAATTTATCTTGTTAGTCTGGACTGGACCAACCTTATCCCTGTCCAATCCATGCCCAGACGCAGCCCACTCAGTACATTAGCTTTTTCATCAGAATAGAGAAACTAAAGATATAAGTATACAGTAATCAAACCAAAACAGGAATATATTCATCCACGTCGAAGTTTGTCGTTGCAGCGTACCAATTGAACTGCTCCGAGTTTTCAACATCATTAGATGCTGCATGTTGCAGGATAGATCGATACAACTTTTTAATTGTAATTAATTATTGTACTGCTTTAAGATTCATGCAACTCTTTTGAAGATGGCCACCACAGCAAAACTCAATATTATAATTGGAAATATATATTACAGCTTCTAAAATTCTTTTTGACTAAATTGGAAACAGGGAAATAATCCAACAATCAAAGGGGCTTAAAGACTATCAATAGGCCACTCACCGTAGCATAGATCGGGACACCTCATGCCTTCATCAGACTTGTAGTATCTTGACATATAGATTGGTCAGACTTACAGTTGGTCAGTGTCAACGATGCTATAGAGTCTTCAACAAAACCACATATGTGGACCAAATTCAGAAGTCATCCATCCAACAGCAAGCCCTCAAGGAACCCTGTCCCACACAAAAAAATATGAGGAAGACGCTGAAATTTACTGCAAGTGACAAAAATTCTGGAATAGGAGATTATTAGAGCATCGACAGCTAGATTAAACTGTTTACCTTGCTGTTGGATGGATTGAGAGTACTGGATTTGCAAATAAACATCTAGCTAGGTAGTAATCTTTAAATAGTAATGTAACAAATCCAACAAAAAGCTGGTTACCTTGCAGGTCCAAGTGCTAGATTGCTCTAGTGACCAAGCGTAAGCATTTTTTTTTTTTTAATCGACCAAGCGTAAGCATTAATCCAGAACATCACACAAGTAATAATGTCACATATCAAGTAGCTTCCTAATGAAGGAAGGGCTTTTCGTAGCAGCTCTTTAATATTTATATGCATCTTTCCTCAATGAAACAAGAGAGCCTACAAAGCTGTCTGACTGACATTTTATACAATGCATCTATCAGGGCATTATTATCTTCAACAATTGTCTATACCAAAAACAATTCACTGAGGCAGCAAACAAATAATCAAGGGAGGCATTTTAAGAATAAACTAATCATTAGATTAAACTGTTTATTGCAAACATGGAATAATTGAAAATACAGCTTAACCTTGAATTTTTAAAGATTCGCTCACCTTTATTGTTAGATGATAGAGATGAATCAAACAGCTAGAATCTCTAGATAAATGCAAACTTGGTAACTTGTTTGTCAATCTTTGGCACCTTTTTCTCCTTCCTACTCTACCTAATCCCAGCAGGTAGGATATACTGAAGTGTTTAGCTACTTCAGATAACTAAGCACAACGAAAAATTTATTAGACAGGAGGGCTACAGAATACAATGGGCTACTTGCATATAGAGAATGGCTAAAGAACAAATGCAGAAGATATGTAAGTTACAAAGGATGGTCCAGAGACTACATAAAACAACTCATTAGTCATTCATGCAAAGCAACTGCCTCAACCGACTCAGATATCTCCTTCCAAGCTTTAATTATTACAGTCCCTCTTCAATTATTCTTTTTACGTATAGCCTGCACAATCGGACAACCAGGCCAGTGTCAATTAGAGTAGCATAGGTGCTTTAATAAGATTATAGTAATGAATGAAGTGGCATCAAGAGGTGTCATTGTGTCAAGTATAGATGGGAGATGTAGATCTCAGTCTATTAAGAACCATAAACAAATTGCACAGATATTCAGACATTCCCATAAACTAATGGATGGCAGTATATTCAGAAATCATGGCAGAACAATATAGGCCAATGTTATATCTATTCATTTATTTTGTGCTCAAAGCTATTTAGTTTCCTTGCTAAATTTGGCTGAAGAAATTAACGTGGGCTACCTGTATTCTCACTGTGTCAACTTCCTTATGAAGAAACTTCAAGCTGTCCTCATCATTTTCTTCTTCAAGCTTTGCCTTCACAGATTGTGTGATCTTTTCTAAAGCTCCCCCCCCCCCCCTTTCAAACTGAAATGAAAGCACCCAATAAGTTCACGCCCTGAAGACTTAAGGCATTTGCTGGTGGCCCTAAAACAAATATGTGTAAAGAAATGATCAACACTGAATATTTTGGCTTCTCTTGACCTTGCCATATGATGCATCAGTGAAGACTTCCTCAATCAGTGATATGTTGTATTCTATCTTCTCTTAGCCAGCTTGCTTAGCCAACCTTATTTGAGGGTCGATACATTTAATTGCCTGAGCATAATAATGAACATATGAGAATACACTTCAATGCATCAAGAAGCAGAAGACAAAAGAAAATACATCAGAGTGTGCAAGCTTCATTCCTGCCTGAAGCTCCCTCATAGTTATTTCACGAGCTCGCACTTAGAATATACATGGTCAAAAGAATTGAGACGTTCAGATATGCTATGAAATGGTAGAGAAATATCCAAGTCCACAAGCTGTATAAATGTAGAATATCATGGAAACAATAAGTGCACAACTCAGGGTAGAAGACAACAATTCCTATGTCAGTAAACCGATCCAATTTACCTCATCCACTGTAGGATTTAATATGAAAGTTCCATCAATTCTCCCTACATGTATTACTCCAATCGGCCCATTCCATGGTATATCAGATAGCATTAGTGCTACTGAAGAGGCATTTGCAGCCATTACATCTGGATCCTGCTTTCCATCTGCTGAAAGAACAGTTACCATGATCAAAAAAGGCAGGATATAATGTTAGCGATGAGTTATGATTTTTTTTTTGAAAGATCCGGTTACCCGGCATATATTAATAAGAGAGAAAGAGTTCACAACAATATGCGCAAGAAGCGCGACCCCATGCAGCAGACCGCTACAGGGGTTTTAGAGTACAAAAGCTAATTACTCGCTACATTATTTGCAACTATTAAGGACCTCACGATCCTTCCTTCGGCATTAGACCACAAGGCGCACTGCTGCTCCCCCCTCTGCATCTGCAAGCCTAAGTAACTTCCATCTCTGCTGCTCCGGACTCCGCTGCAATGGCTGCCAATGCCTTGGACAGCTCCTTGTTATCCATACGTGTTGCCGCTCTGATGGCCTTAACTGCTTGCCCGGGGAGGTCGTCACCGTACATATCGACGTAGGTTGCGATTACTGCGTCTGGCGCTGCCGACTTGTTATTGATGAAGGAGAGTTCACGCATTAGCTTGCGCTGAGCACGCTCTGCAACCGGAATTGAGGAAGGTCGAGCTGCCAGCCGTGAGCTCGAGCAGGTGGGGGGCTGCCGGTGCTCTCTTCCTGCCTCTACTGCTGGTTGGGGGAGGCGATGTCGGCCTCTCCAGGACTGGAGCGGGGATGGGTTTGAACATCCCTGCATAGAATTCAGCATAGTCGCCGACCTCCTTGGCTCCCATCTCTGTCGCTGCTGCCTCAGTCACGTGGACGTCGATGACCTCCCGAACCATGGCATCCCAGGTGGTCGGGTCGCCCACGTCCAAGACATCGCTAGAGCCTGAGCCATTGTTGGGGACGGCCCGTGGAACAACATCAATGTCCATCGGACTCACCAAATCAGAGATGTTAGCAACCAGATGATCAAGCTCCAGAGCACACTCTTTCTCCGCCACAGCTTCCCGGAGGCCATCGTTGCCGCTGCTGGTGGCCCCGAGCGTCTCGGCAGCCTTGTTGGCCTCCTCAACCGCGTGCTTCAGCACGTGGTGCGGCACGGAGTTGTTGTCGCCCGGCGCCCGACCCTCCGCGGCGAGGTCGGGCGCTCGCCCCAGCGTGATGGCGACTTCCGCAGCGCGTGCGTGCTAGCAGCGTCCTCTCCTTGGCGCGCCACCCGGCAGCGGCGTCCATCCGAGACAGGTGAGCTCGCTGACCTGCTCAGCGGCCGACCTCAGCTCCGCCTCGGCGTCTGGAGCAGGCCTCGGGAGGCGGTCGGGGCTTCGGCATTGGCGGCCTCTAGCTCGGCCTGCGCGCCGGAAAGCCACGCCTTGACCTTCTTCGCCTCCATGGTGACCGCAGACAGCGCCACGGTGAGGTCGTTGGACGTGTTCCGGCTCCGCTCCATAGGGTTGAGCGGTGGAAACACGAGTCGACTGTGGATGCTCCCAGCCGGGAAGGTGAGCCGAGAGCGTAGGTTGTCGGAGATGGGTTTGCGGCGGCGGGAGGGGCAGAGCCGGGAGTTGTGGCCGACGCCGTTGCACCGTAGGCAGCGAATGGGATCTCTGCACCGGGCAACATGGTGGTCGGAGGCGAGACACCGGAAGCAACGGCCAGCAAGTCACCACCTAAAGGCTTCTCGGCCCGCAGAGGGGAGCGCCGATGAGGGGAGCTCTGACGCGCTTAGTGTCTTCCCTGCATCCCTCTCCTGCTGAGCTCCATCCCTGCGCCACCAGTGGCGCTTCCGCGCTTGTTGCCACTTTGGTGAAAGTGGCGGCTCGGAGGAGGCATTAGTGCCTGAGGAGCACTCTCCTCGCTCCCAGCGCCCAGCAGGAGGGGAGTAACTGCCCTCCCCTTTCTGGCTGGCCGGCGCCCTGGATCGTCGTGCCCACTGCTCCAGCTCTCCATCCATGGGGGCATCCGCAAGCTCCAGGCGCCTCCACATCCTCTTCGGCTGGCTAACAGGTGCTGCAGGCACCAATGATGGCCGCACCACAATTGATTTCAGCTTGGGCAGCGGCAGATCTCTAGCAGACGTGGGAGGATCCAGCTCCAGACTGTGAAGTGCGGCCACCGAAGCTCGCCCTCCGAGCTTGGGCTGCCATGGCTCACGGGGCGGTGCAGCAGAGGGGTCGATCTGTCCCTCTCCAATGGATCCGCCGGAGCTCGGTGAGGTGGCTGCGGCGTCCTTGTCCGCGTCAGATCTAGGGACAGGGGCCTCCCTAGCTTGCCCATGCAGCAGATCTCCGCCATCCATGGCCATGGGGGCCGCTTCAGTGTCTTCCGCCTCCTCTGCTTCATCCCAGTCGAGCAGCTCCTCCTCCTCCTCCTCAGAGTCCTCGATCTCCACGCTCTCTGCAGCTGGGGAGGCAGCCTCCGAGGGGGCCACCGGATCTGACGCGAGCTCACGGGCTGGGCTGGTGGACGCCGGCGCCGGGATGGCGGCCGGCGGTGGGGAGTGGCTGGGCGCTCGCTCGTCGCTCATCTAGACTTTTCCCCTGCGATGAGTTATGATGGTTTAGCCAACTTTGAGAAGGGTGAGCACGGAAGAGGAATTGGACGGATTGTTACCTGAATGTCATGCTGTAGTAAAGCTCCATGCACACGTTTCTCATCTACCCGATGTGGATCGAGATGCAGTTCCTCATGGTCTTGCCGGGGCCCGCGACGGTCGCGGGATGGAGGCCAGCAGCACGGCGACGCGGGGATCGGGCAAGGCCATCGTGATTCGTGAGTCCCACGAGCAGAAGAAGACGACGGCGGCCGCGATGGCGAGCAGCCGCAGCACGTCGGCCCTACGGCTGCCGGCCATCTGCAGAAGAGGCCAGAAGATTTTGGAGCCTATACCTTGGCGAAGCCGATGTCCTTGACGTTGCTGCGGAAGCACTGCTGCCTGGACCGCCTTCGCTGGGACCTGCGCGCCGCGCTGGACGTGCTGCCGCCCGACTCGCATTCCGCCCGATGCACCTCGAGCGCCCCGCCGCCGTGCCCTTCGCCAAACCCTAGGCACGGGCATGAATGGAACCGCCGTCGCCGCCGCCTCCAACCTGCCTGGTTTGTTACGTGAGTTCGAGGTCCCAGGAATCGAACCGCCGTGGCGAACGAAAGAGTGGCGGGGGAAGCGGCTGGCTTCAGCGCGCCGAAGCCTTTATTTGTGGCCGTAAGATCTCGCGAGAGTTGATTACAGGCCTTAGATTTTGATGTTGTTGGTTTTTTTTTGTGCGTTTTTGTTGGGTGCGCAATGGTTAGAGTGGTTGGAGGTCCTCGGCGGGAGATGTTTTTCTTATATGGATGGAGTATAATTTAACAATTCTATTATAGTAGAGATTAAATCCACTAACACATCCTCCTCCACCGATGACCCGTATTCATTGCTCCGAGGTTGCTTCAATGTTCAATTTGGTGACCGTATGGATCGCTCCAAGGTTGCTTCTATGTTCAATTTTTGGTTCACGTCAAGAATCGTATTAACCAAAATTCAAATCATATTTTCTAATATTTTAGCTCCGAGATATACATTTATAACACAAAACAAGTACATCGTGAAAAATATATTTCATGATGTGTCAAGTGACACCAAGCAACATGTCCATATGCGTTGTTGCTTGTCGTGCGATCATATAAATGATGATATGATGAGTGAGGCTCGGGAATTTATGTTGCAACTGTATCATGTGTTCCAATACATTTTAGAATCGGTTTCATTCTGTATCATCTATTCTATTCTAATATATTTTTTCATTTGTTTGCATGATTTTTTGTAGATTGAGTTTCAAATATCTTTTTTTGCAAAAAAAAGTACACGTATGGGTGAATTATGGATATGCATAATTTCAAAATTTGACAAACAAAGAAAGTATGTTTTTCTTTAAAAAAATATTTGCATGCTTCCATCTATCTAGGTAATAATGCTCTTTTCTATAAATTTTGGTCAAAACTTAAAATAGTTTGTCTTAATATAACTCTAAACTTTTTTAAGTGATTTAGGACAGAGAGGATATAATAATGTTCTCGGCATCATGTAGTCAACCGACGCACTCGAGATCGGATCAAGGTCTGTCCAAACACCAACGTGATTGTGCACATGATGTTATATATTCCCTATACTGCTTCTGCACTAAGTATAGATATGCCATTTCCCTAAAAAAAAAGTATAGATGTACTATTACCACAACTGTAGAGTTGAGAGAAGTGGCAAGTACCGCATATGCAGATAAACAAGTAGCAAAAAAACACCATAGTGTTGGCTAACTGGGTTCTTAATTGTCTTCACGTGTGGGCCTCGTGGTTATGGTTTTGTCAACGAGTGAGACAGATTTAGACGGAGATGAGATGGGAGGTCGGTGGATTCAGTTCAGCTGATTCCATCTGTCCTGTCTAATCACATTTTCTTTTTCTACACAGTTTAATGGGCTGGCTAGATGGAGATGATGGGGGGCCGTTTAGGTTTAGCTTTGCACGCATGGGCTCGGTCTATGCACCACTAGTAATGGTGATGTAGTGAGGTCGGTCCGTCGGGGTTCAGTTCAGCACCGTTGATAGCTTTGTTGTGCACTGTACTTTTTACGAAGATAGATCGTTGCTCCACGAATTCCTGAATATAAAAGGCTTATCAAAATGGAAGGTAATCATGTTCCCTACGTCGCGCCGCAAGAAATATGACTATCTTGAACAAGAAATATGACTGCCTTAGATGGGCCATAGGATTTTTTCCCTTAGTTATACTCTCTTATTCTCACTCTTGAACCATAGTTTTTTACCCAAACCACTGGTACCTCTAAGTCTCTAATGTTCTGCAAGTTACCACTTTTTCTTCTCTACTCTCCACGATGGATTACCGCGATGTGGCAATCAAGCCAACATCCATAGTAGAGCGTTGCAGATAGCCTTACCTATAGTCATCAGCTTTCGCTGAAACCAACTTTTTCTGAACCGTGTTGGACATGCTGTAAGGATGGATACAATAACCGACAATTCGATTGCCATGTCATCCCCTTGTCCACAAAAGAGGAGAGAGAAAGCTATGCTTGGCGTTGGTTTTGTCGATCAGCTCCACACACATGCAAAGATTATTTTTTGTACGAGTTCGGCTCTAAACTTGTCTGCTGATCACTTGGGTTGGCTTATAGACAAGTTTTATTGGCCTTGCTTTAAGCTCTTTACCTTTGAAAGGAATAAGTATTTAACATTATCTGTTCCATCCGCCTTTACCAATATATAAGGATTTCATTAATTATAGGAATTAGAACAACCAGGGTAAACAGGCTAGGATTCATATATATGGAGGGCTAACTCATCGAGTGTAAAACAAATGCAGGTAGCATTGCTAGATTCCTACATGGTCTTCGAAAATTATACAACACGCAATGACTTCATATTTGGACAAATATAGCCATTCATTTTCAACGCAAATGTAACTTCAGGGAACAACTGCTTATTGCCCTAGTATCTTGTATGCCAAAAAAGTTATTTTCCTTCGTTCGAGCATTTGTTAGATGCTCAACTCTAATTCTACATTTCCTTTTCTTTCTTATTATTTTTTCCTGTGAATACTATTGTGTAAACATGTTTGTTTATGTTTTTCAATGGAAATTTCAATAAGGCTTTGTTTGGCTGCACCTAAATACACTCCAATCCATACGGTTTTGAGGGGATTGAGGTGTATTTTAAACTAAAATACACTTCAATCTCCTCAAAACCGTATGGATTGGAGTGTATTTAAATACATCCAAACAAGGTCTAAAGGGATAACCCTACCCATTTTATTAAAAAGAAATCTACGAATAATTTCTATAACCTATATAAACATGCACATGCAGCCTTACATTCAAGCCTATCCTAGATCCAACTAATCCGGCTAATTAACCTCAACATTGATCTCATCAAAACACTCTATTTTAAGCTATAGAATCTGGCGGACACTTTTGTTAATACTCGAAAAGAACAGAAACAACAACAACCAGAAAAGCATCTCCTCTCCAAACCACTGGTCCTCTCCAAACCACCGGTCAGGTTTGGAACTCTGAAAAACCCACGTTGGTTGGAACCTCTAAAACCACTTTTAACTCCAATCTAAACAAAAAAAAAAAAAAAAAAAAAAAAAACGAAAACCATCGTCACAGCTCACAGGCCCATGAACCCGGTTCACGTGCTTTTCCTCCTTCATATAGACGGGGTCACACTCACACCTCGCCTTCACATTCACAGACCCCTCTCCCTCCTTCCTTTCCATCTCCCTCCAACTCATCACCCAGCGACCCCTTCCCTCTCCCTCTCGACCAGCTGCTCCTGATCCGTTCGTCGTCGGCGGCGGCGGCAAGGGAAGCCATTCCTTCCGTCGATCGGCCTCTGCCACCGTCTCGCTCTCGGCTGCATCTTCGAAATCTGAATCTCTCCTCCAAGGATCGGCGAGAGGTAAGGCTTCTTACTGCCTTCTTGATTACGTTCCTGCCTTCTGGATGTCTGGCGGTCTGTTCCTGCGTTTTCCTGGAGATTGTCGTCGCTGGTGCTCTGTTTCCTCGACGATCCGATCTGTGTTCTTGAGTTTACTTTTGTCAATCCAATCCCCTGTGGTACTTGCCTGATAGAACACACATCACACGGATCAGAAACAATGCGTGTTTCATGTTTCGGTCTTCATTCGTGTTGGTGGGTGCGGGTATATTTTCAGATGTGATTTAATTCGATGCCCCTGTATGTGTAGTCAGTTTCAGTTCGTTGATTCTGCAATTCTTGGGATGGATGAAAGTCATTTCACGTGTCTTCTAATGTTTTCTGGAAACTGAGTTGGTACTGGCGTGAACTGGGCTGCTAAACCCACAGCCACAAGTACCAGCCTACCAGCCAGCAGCCACGCAAATGACAGGTCGTAATTGATGCAGATGTTCTGTCTCTGAATTGTTTTTGGGTTCATTATTACGTTATAACTAATGTATCTTTTGGGGGTGGTTTTGCAATACAGTTGACTTGCACCAATAAGTAACTCGAAAACCCGTTCCATTATCAAGGTTGATTAGCTTAGCCTTTTGGTTTAGTGGGAATTAGTTGAACTAAAGGGGAATCAACAGCTCCCTAAATGCTTTCTTGTGTACTTCTGCAACAAGTTCCAAGTACTTTTGCAATGAACACCCTGAAAAGGTGCATTCAGTCACCAAATATAATTGGGCAATGATAGGCAACAGTTTTTTTTCGTTTTTAAAGAAATATATATAGCACAGCTGATTTAATGTGAACACACTCCTTTTGGAAAGTTATGTTCTTGTGTTTGAGATTCATCCATTTTTGTGTTTCTCACATCTGTGTCTGCAATTGCAGCATCTGTGCTTCTAATGACTCAAGAAGTGATCAAAGAGGTCGTCAACTCCACTTCTGCATCAACTGAACCAAAACGCGAAGACCTCCTGATAAATTCTCCAGTAGTCATGGATGGAAGCGGCATGACACCTGATGTCAAGAGGAAGGAGAAGCCGGTCCCGCATTACCTAAGAGCATCGACGAGCTCTTGCCATGACAACTGCAAGTTTGGGATCAAGCATTCCTCTGAACCCAAGAAGTCTTGGCCTGTCATTCGCAAGCAATTGCGCCGTGCGAGCACTGGGAGCAGGGAACACGACCGGATTCAAATCATACTACCACAAAAAAGCAGACCAACAAAGGAGGACCAGAAGCTCAAGATTTCTCATGTAAAAGGAGGTAGTGGTACTGCTCCTGCTAAGACTGAATTCATCACTCTGAAAGCACCACATGTAAAAGTACCTGATCATTCTGAAAGCAATCCCCACTTGGAAGATTCGTCAGCTGAAGCATCTGAACATGTTACTAGAACCCCGCCAAGTCAAGCAGAATGCTTCGTCATCTCTCATGATGATGCGACAGACACAGACTGTGGAGATGGGGAGTCGTTGGATGGAGCTGAAAGCATTGAGCTGGAGATGCCATTAGCTATCCAGGACATTGATGAATCTGACGAACACACTGAGGATACCATTCTGCCTACTGACACTGTATGCGGAGTCGAGAAACAGTCACTTGTGAATCATGTGCCCGATCAATTAGCAAATGAGTGTGAAAGTCCAGATAACAGGATTCATCAGACTCTGATAGCCTCTGAGAAGCATGAACAAGCCAAGCTTGGGACTAAATCAGAGAGCCTGTCTAAGGGGTCTGTAAAACCAAAGGCGAAGGCCACATTGAGTATGACGACAGACAAAGGCTCAAGTCAGAGAACTGGAAGAACATCGCAACGGACATCTACTCGTACAGCAGTTGACAGCTCCAGTGGAACAAAAACAGCAAGAAAACCTGCAGATGTTACTGCTACCACCAAGTTCAGTAACCCAGAGAGAAAAATCAGGCCTACAGTTACATCAGCTGTGCAAAAAGTTAAGGAGACCAAAGTACACTCAGCATCTAACGCGAAGGATTCATCTGCAGAACCTTCTAGGTTGGCAAAGCTAAAGACTTCGAGAACAAAAACTGTACCATCTCCATCACTTCCTTCAAGGAAACAGACCGACAAAAAGATGACAGGGAACAATGTTGACAAGAAAGCTCAAATCCCTACAAAGAAGAGAGAAGACAAGGTAAAAACAGGTCCACTGAAACTATCTCGATCTATAAACATGTCTGGCAAGTCATTCTCAGGTCTAAAGTTGAGGACAGTCCGAAAAGAGAAAATTGCTCCCTCAATCAACACCAGCAAGAAGGTTTCTGGAACAGAAAATTCTAGTACTGATGCTAAGGAGGCTAAACAGAGAATTCTGAAGATGGCTTCACCAAAAGTGCGGAAACTGGAGACAAACAACAAAGAGAGCAGACCTCGCAAAGGTACAAATTTACAACAATCTGCATCTCTGCTCTACTCGATGCAATTTTTTTTCTGAATGACTTGTGTGCATTTCTGCTTGACTATGCAAATTTCTGAAGTGAGGTGCATTTCTTCTCGTTATTAATGCAAGTTTACTTATTTCTTGTTTATGCATAAATTCTTTTCTGATTTTTGGTAAATAATAATGGTTGTGAAGCCAACATACACTCAGGTCTTAATCGTTGGGAAATCTTCTTTCTATGTAAATTGAATTTTTGCGCTACACAAGGATGACAATTTTTCAGCTCCCATTTCCACAGAAAAAATCGAGACTGCTAGAACTGCAACCGCAAGGAGGCCAAAGCCTGCGCCGGCCACCGCCTCGAGCACTGTGGTGCCAGCGCAGCCACCTCGCAAGCTGATGTTCCGGCGGGGCAAGGTACTGAACCCTGACGAGAGCAGCGGCAGCACCCCGAGACGGCTCCGGTTCAGGCCTGCCATAGCCGCGGCAGACGGGGCAGCCAGGAGCAGAGGCAGCAGGATCGCCAGCCGGCGGATCGGCAGCACCAGCAACGCTGCGGCGAGAGACGCTGGTGCCGAGGTCGTCGTGCTGCGGCGGCGGCAGGACGGCAAGGAGACGAAGAAGCAGGAGCCGGGGCTGTTCAACAACGTGATCGAGGAGACGGCGAGCCGGCTTGTCGCTGAGGCGAGGAAGAGCAAGGTGAAGGCGCTCGTCGGCGCCTTCGAGACCGTCATCTCGCTGCAGGAGACCAGCAAGGCTGCTGCTCCGGCGATGGCAGCAGGTGTCGTGCCATGACCATGAGCGCTTCTTGATCTGCAGTGCGCGTCATCACCGTTCTTGGAATTTTGGACTTTCTGTTTTTTTGGTTGGTGGTGACTGTAAAAGTGGCGCTTGCTGAGGTTTGCTTGTAGGTTTCTTATGGCAGTTTCCGTGCTGGATGGTGCACCAAAGGAGTTCGTAGTACTCAATCTAAAAAAAAAAGAAAAAAAGGAGGAAAATTCGTACAGGTTTTGTGTTTGTGCAAGGTTTGGCGTTGTACTGCAGATAAGTAAGCAAGTTACTGTAATGAATTAAACTAGCTTGTTTCAAAAGGAAATGAAAAAGGATAAACCAGATTAAACTTTATGTAAGTTACCCCTGATACTTGCACATTGTACTAACCTGTCAAGGTTTTCTATGTTTTTTTCAGAATTTTGTTCTCTATGTTTTTTGTTTCATTTCACTGCATTTTGAGTTTACAACTGCACACTGCATATGCTGGCAGATTTTTTCATATGTTACTCCGCTAACATCTCCACTTTCACAGTAGCAAAACTCATATGTCACATATGCGCAATTTAGTTTTCAAGAGCGTTTTGATCTTTCTTGCTGGCTTGACTAGACCGTTGACCGTGGAGAGGCCGGGTCCAAGCGAGATGGAAAAGTTGACCTGGTCAAAGGCATCCAGGAGCTGAAAAACCTTTGTGAATGGGCTCTTGAGCAACTAGAGGCAGTACAAAGGGAAGACCGGCCCAGGCCCATATTTAGAAATATTGGGCGGATGAGATAGAATTAAGAGTCCACAAATTTTTTAATTAAAATAAAATGAACGAGGCAGCAAACACGATAGTTAAAAAGGAGTTGCTCCTTGAACTAGTCAAAGTTCCATGTGGATCTTCAATTTACGTTTTGAATGAATGAAGAATATCGTTTGTAATAATTCATAAAAAAAGAAATATTTATTGTAATATTTATATTGGAAAACTGAAAATTATATTAGTTCTATTAGCAGATTTAGAGTTAATAATTTATGCCAGTAATTTGTATATATCTTCAACCAGATATTTAGGGCTTGTTTTGGAACCATTAACACTAAAATTAGTACTTGTGGATCTAAACAATTAGTTCCATTAGCAGATTTAGAGTTGTTAATCAATACTAGTAGTTTATATATATCTTCAACTAGTACTAATGGATCAAAACTAGCTCTTATTCTAAGATATGATAGGCCCATTTGGCTTTATATATCTTAAACTTTTATAAAGCCAAACCTAATTAGCTATTTCTCTTAACATGCAAGCTATCTACATCGTTAGTCCATTATTATATGTATTTATGGTCAACTATCATTTGCAATTATGATCAAGACACATCATATATTTAGTTGTCTACGTCAGCGTGTCACATCATTCTTTAATCTTCACTTATAATTATTTATTATTTATCTCTTTATATAAGTAATTTTATTCTAAATCATCAGCAATTTTCACAAAGAATACGGGGGTATTCACCTGGTATTCATATATGATTGACAAATATACTAAAACACAAAATTCAACATTCGAGGAATCCGCAGGTAGCCACCCACCACCCACGCAGCCAGAGAGTTCCAACACGGAACCAACCGGATTATGGTTTTGGAGCAGTTGAGGCATCCAAAACTCCAGTGGATTAGTTTAGCATATATATGTAGCATATCCCATCATTCATTTGTGTCAAGATGCAATGAAACATGCCTATGACGTGCTTTTGGATCGAAGTGGATAGATGGATGACAAGGCCTTACTAGCATCTCCAACAGTTTTGTAAATGACTTGCTATCCTTCAAAATTTGGTAAAACATGCAAAAATCGTTCTCCAACAGTTTGCCAAAGTTGCTTGCCAATTTTCTCCGCTTGCCATCCGTCGTAGCCGCGCGCGTATTTTTGCGCACGCGCATCAGGTTGCTATCGCGAGGCAGGGCATCGCCGTATTCCTTCCCGCGCGCGCGCTGAACATTCCGCGGCTTCTTCCCGCGCGCCACAAGGCCGGTGTCAACATATATTTCGATCCATCCTTGTTGATCGCATCCACTTGCTCGTCGCGAGGGTTGGGTCGCGACCGCGCCGAACAACCGGGCCACCGCCGCGCCCAGCATCCCGTCGTCGCCGCGATTTTCGTGGAAGAAGTCAGCCGCCGCCAAGAAGGCCGATCGGTCCTTGCAGATCGGCCAGCAGTCCATCGTCGCCACGAACCCAGATCAGGTCCGGGCCGCCGCCGCCGCAATCAGGTATCCTCCTTCATCTGTTCCCCATCGATCTCCATGCCTGGTCGATCTGGTAGCCCGAGTTCCACCTCGTGTTCAGGCCGTCGTTTTCAGCTGTAGCCGTCCTTTAGAGTTGTCTGTTGCTCATTCAGGTTGTGTACGTAGTCGTACTTTTTTCAGGTTGAATTGCCTGATCCATGGAACCATCCAAGCTGCATATATAGGCCTAGACATCATGGAGATACAGTACTTGTATTACGGCACCTAATACTGCATATATATACTTCAAGTTGATTGCTGTTGTTCCATGATACAGTACTTGTATAGGCCTAGATGGTGTTAGATAGTGTACTGTTCCATCTACTACTGAAAAGCAATGTATCAATGCCATATACAAGTACTGTAGGAATAAGAGATAAATTTTTGTTGTCCTCGTCTAGCTCAGTGTACAGCTTGGATGGTTCTGAAACCTAAAATGTAGGAATTTTTAATATACAAGCACTGTTCCATCTAATACTGCATATATAGATGGTGTACTGGAACATGGAAATACAGTACTTGTATTAGGCCTAACACTGCATATATAGATGGTGTTGATTGTTGTTGATCCATGATACTATTCTGAATTGTACTGTTCCTTTTTTTAGACTCATGGAGATGGATGGAGAAGGTTTCTTGTCGGAAATTCTCATGAATGGACAAGATGAACGTGTTGCTGGTGTGGACGACCACAACATTCCAATATCTCAAGGTGCAGAGACTAATCAAGATGGTGATGTGGAAGTTGTGCCACCAAGTCGTGGTAACAAGGGAACCAAGCGGAAAAAAAATTTTCATTGGGAGGAAGACAAAGTTGTTTGCTCAGGTTGGTTGGACGCTAGCAAAGATCCCATCCACGGGGCCAACTAAAACCCCCGTGCTTTCCTTTGGCATTGGAAAATGTTTGCACAATTTAAGCAGCTGATAATATTAGAGAGTCGTCATCATCGGATGATGAATTTTCCAATTGTCTTCGCGCACGGGATCTCTTCCTGGGCATGATTCCTATCTACGAGCAGAGATGATCAAGAACAAAACCTAGATCACCTGGAGTTCTATAGGAGGTCAAGTTGACCTGAGGGAACAAGGAGATGGGAGCCTTGGTGGAGTTTCCTCACCTGTGACGAGAGGAGTACAAGGGCCGAGCGATCCTGTTCCTGCGGCGGCAACAGATACGTAGACGAGTCGGCGGCGGCAACTCCGATCGGCAAAAGCAACGTACGAAGACGTCCAGCAGGTACAGGTCAACAACCTCAACTGGTGGGTCCTCCTTTTTTTTATTTGGCAAGTTAAAAAATAGGGAATTGTTGGAGAGAGCTTCTTTTTCACTTGGTATATTATTATAGCAACTTGCTAAAACACAATATTTGGCAAGTGATTTTTACAAAACTGTTGGAGATGCTCGAAGTGAGAAAAGAATCAATCATATACAGCGTGTGAGAGATCAACATTGATGAAGACGACCATGATGATTAACAACATATATATTGGAATGCATCATGAGACGATAATTAACGAAGGCAACCATGCTTATAACAAACATAATATCTCTGCAGAGGGCATTTTGGTCATCCGGAAACTGACCGACCCCCAGCCACATCTCTGCTAGTTCTGCAAGTCTGCAATTGTGCCCAGCCACATCTCTGCTAGTTCTGCAAGTCTGCAATTGTGGCTGGCAGAATTATGTGAAGATAATAATCAAGCCAAACAATAAAACATCTCTATCTTTTTTCAGCTAACCAAAATTGTTGACAGAATCGCGATCAATGAGTGGCCGCGTAGTTCACGTGCACATCATGGTCTTACTGACGTGAGAGGTCTGCTGGAATGGATAGAGATCAGATCGGTTGCAACCATGCGAAAGCTGCAGGTATCCATTCCTGCTTTTCACTCAGCAGCAAGTTGCAGGCTGAGGAAAGTGGATAGAAAGCGCCTCTCCGGGCCTGCATCTAGCGTCGACAGGGTTGATGCGGATTCGGTCGATCTTTGACTTCCATGGACGACGGCCCCCCATCTTCAACCATTTCAGAATCAAACGTGAGACTTTGACTTCCGATTTGCATTATTGCATCAGCAAGCAGACATCCCCATCCCCAAGCCTCCAACTCTTGCTCTTTCTTCAAGCCATGGATCTGGATAACAATTGCCATTTCCCCTTTTCCGGATTGCCATCCTTGATGCTGTTTGTTTCATCATTATGAGGTAGAGCATGCTTATCTTGATAGTAAGCAAGTCAAAAAGAAAAAGAAGAAGAAGAAAATGAAAAAAAAAAATCTACGAAAAATACTTGCTTGCTGAAGCCTGAATGCAGATAACTGTACCATTGCCATGTGCGAATGTTCAGTTTTTTTTTTCTTTGGGTCCTGAGTCCTGACTCTCCTCCACTAACCCATGTATACGGCTGCCACCATTGACCAGCTCTCCCCAGTCCAATGAGTGCTTTAGATGCATATCAAGAAATGATGATCAGGAAAGTCCGATGCAGGTGCATAGAACTGACTGACTCACTAGTCACTGCTCCAGCAAAGTTCTTTAGTCGTCTCCAAATTTCAAGAAAGCAAGTCGAACATTTGGATTCTGCCATTCTGGAACCTTGGATCCCATCTCTGCACCCAACACCATTTCAGGGTCAGGACTCAGGAATCATGATACTAGATTTTACCCACCCAATCCAGCCTACCTGGCCTACAGACACGGTGATTATTATTTAATTAATCCCCGCTCTGTTGCCTTCAGATTCTGGTGAAGAGTCATCTGCCCACAAAACAAAGGCACAGTCTCCCTGAAAACAACAACGCAGCTGTGACTTTTTGTAACACGGGTGATGCGGACAAAACCATCGCTGTTTGGTAGTAATCCCATTACTTGTGGTACTTAAATTAGGAGCTGCGTAGCTTTCTTTCGGCAAGGGAGCCGGGGAGGGAGGGAGTAGCTTGGAAGGGAGGGAGAGAGAGTAGTTACAGACTACAGACAGTACAAAGCGAAGCGGCAACCACCGCCGAGATTTCCTCAACAATCTCCTCTCCAGTCTCTTCTTCCCCGCACCCCCACTCTTCAGTCTTTATCCACGAGCGCGAGCTGCGCGCGATCATAAAAGGCCACCCTCCGCGTCTGATTCCAGCTGACGGGGGCCTCGGGTTGCGGGGCGAAAGACTCGAGGTTTTCTTGATTTGCTCTGCCGCCTGCCGCCTGCCGCCTGCATTGGGACGAGAGGAGGTCCTGTTCTTGGAGCACCTGAGCCGACACGCGGGCGTTCTTGGGCTCCTTGTGGTTGTTCAGGTAATGATGGCCTTTTCCCCGGCTCTCTTGGATTTCAGCTGTATTCAGTCGGTTCAGTGGATAAAATCCGCAGCGAGTTGCCACGGGCGTTGGGTGTCTGGATGTATGCGGGTTGCGGCTGCGCTGTTTCAATTCATGGTCCGATGTTGTTCAGTTGGTCGTTGGGAGGGGAGTGAGTTTTGTGTGATTCCATGAACTAATTGATTGTTGGAGGATTGAGGTGGGTTTCTCTTGGGTTTTGCTCTTCTTTTTCCCTTTTTTTTTTTCTGTGGGATGAAACCTCATTCTTCAGTTTATTTCCCATTGGAGTTTGACCAATTGGAGTTTCTATATGCGAATTTTTAAGAAAAGCCTGGCTCGATTTGGATGGGAGGGAAGGTGCAGGTTTCTTTCCCATTTCAGAGAGCCAGGTACAATTTGACGGGGCCTTCGCTGGCAATTCGAGAGAAGCATTTTGTGGATTTGAGTGCTTTTGCTTTCCTATCCTACTGATGAAATTCCTCCTATCTCAGAGAAAAAGGGATAAATGTTTCTTTTCTACATGAAAACATAGATGAGCTTATCATGATCCTATGCTGAAATGTAGATATTTCAAGTTGACTTCAGTGCCATAGGGCGAATCATAGCCTCATGATTGAGACATCAACAAAGTGGTCTACTTAAATAGTTAATAAAGAGAGCTGAACAGTTCCACGTACTGAATTCTGTCCTCTTAGAATGAGAACAGATAATATAGACAAAGTTGAAACGGCAGGAGTCACTTTCAGCTCTACTAATGGAGTCGAAATTTGACCTTCTCCTACCAACTATTTCCCGTATATTTATAATAAGTCTGAGCCATTCTAATTGTCCTTTTTTTTGTCGATGCCACCATTTGCAGGTCCTGGAAGCATGAGGTTATGGTCTCTGTTTCTCTTGCCTCTGCTCTGTCTGTCTGCACGAGTTCGATCAGAGGATTACTCAGATGTAACCGTCATTATTCGAGGCTCTGAGACGATTGCTTCGACCAGTGACGAGTTTGTTTGCGCCACCATTGATTGGTGGCCTCCAGAGAAGTGTAACTATGACCAGTGCCCTTGGGGAAGGGCTTCTGTCTTAAATTTGGTTAGTTCCCAAGACAACCATTTTATCATGCGTGGTTGGTTCTGGCGAAAACTAATTTTTTGATTCTTTTGTGAATTTTCTAGGACTTGACTAATCCTTTGTTGGCTAAAGCTATCCAAGGTGAATATCTTTTAACTACTTAATCGAATGATTCTAAATCATTAAGTGTTGAACTCACATATCGAGACCATTTCTTACACTACCTAAATTTACATGGCAAAACTGATTGATCTAATGCTAGGTAGTGTACGCCATGTTTATTTACCAAGCCACCAAAAAAAAAAAACTATTCTTTTCTGTGATATGATGACTCAGCATATTTCCATCATGAATTTATTCCTTTTCCACTCTTTTTTTTTTTTTTTGAAAAATTCTTTTTCATTCTTGTTCTTGCAGCCTTTAGTCCACTACGAATCAGAGTTGGAGGCTCCTTACAAGATCAAGTGTTATATGGCACACCAAATTTAGGATCGTCATGTGACCCATTTACAAAAGATTTCAAGTGGCCTTTTTGGGTTTTCTCAAGGATGCATAACCTTGGAAAGATGGGATGATATTAATGATCTGTTTCTGAATACTGGGTGAGGCCTTCCTTCTATAATTGTTTATTGCTCTATGGCATTTTCTTCAAGAGGCTTATTATAGCATGGATTGTCGAATGTACCACATGTTGTAACTTAATCTTTTCATAAACTTGCATCAAGAATATCCTTATTCTGTTCCTTTGAAATAGCATATTATTTCGTAGCTGGTTCCTAATAATTCTATATTGTTTTATCCCTTCAGTGCTGTTGTTACATTTGGTCTCAACGCGCTTCAAGGACGACAGAAGATAAGAAAAGGTGTTTGGGGTGGTCCCTGGAATTCTAGCAATGCTCGAGAATTCATTGAATACACTGTTTCGAAGAACTATCCTATAGATTCTTGGGAATTTGGTAATGCAACGTTATAAAATTCTTATGTGATGCTCTTGGAGATGGGAATATATTATATTCTAATGCTTATATAAGATGCTGTGTTCTTGTCATAGGTAATGAATTGAGTGGAAGTGGAGTTGGTGCGAGTGTGTCAGCTGAACAATATGGAAAAGACCTAGTTGAACTTCAAACCATCATCAACGAGTTATACGGAGATTCCAGCAAACCACTGGTTGTAGCCCCAGGAGGATTTTATGACCAAAAATGGTTTGCTCAGCTTCTCGAGGTCTCTGGGCCAAATGTTCTCAATGCAATGACACATCATATTTACAATCTTGGTGCTGGTGAGTCCAGTCCGGATATAAATTTGGCTCTACTCCTTGAGAAATTTTTGTTTTGTGTCTTGCATTGAGGGGACACGATTGTGCTAACTTCAATCTTGATTAGGTAATGACCCACAAGTTCCAAACAGAATTTTGAACCCACAGTATCTGAGCCGGACCTCCGATACATTCAGAAGTCTCCAACTCACCATACAACGCCATGGACCGTGGTCTGCTCCATGGGTTGGTGAATCTGGTGGTGCATATAATAGTGGCAGCCGACTCGTGTCCAATACTTTTCTCAATAGCTTCTGGTGATCACTTGTCAGATGAAAAAAAAAAATACTCACATCTTTACCATCATTACTTTTTTTAACCATTCGCACCTCTGTGTTTCCACTAGGTATCTTGATCAGCTGGGTCAGTCAGCAAAGTATGACACCAAGGTTTACTGTAGGCAGACGCTCATTGGTGGCAATTACGGTCTTCTTGACACCGACAGTTTCGTACCAAACCCGGATTACTACAGGCAAGTCTATGTACCAAATATGCCGCTATAAACTTGATTTACTACTTCCATATGCGTTGAACCTAACCATAGTATCTGTTCAGTGCCTTGCTGTGGCATCGGCTCATGGGGACGGGAGTTCTTTCCATAGACACCAGTGGTTCTTCGTACTTGCGTGCCTATGCGCATTGTGCAAAGCAAAAGGTATGAGTCTACCCTAAGATGTTTCTTTAGAAACACAATGTTGATTACTCAACGATTGCTTCCACACAAGATTAACTAACCGAAACAAATACTGAAATCGTAGTGCACAACTGTATTTATCTCAGCCTTATAGCTAAGCTTCATGGGATTTCAAATTAACAGATGGCTGATTCTTGTCTTTCAAATATTTTTACTACAGGGTGGTGTTGCTCTTCTCTTGTTGAACCTGCATCGAACCATGGGCTTCATGGTTTCAGTTGGGAACGACCTAAATATCAATCTTGCAGAAGGGCAAGGGATCAGAAGGGACAGTGCCTTTGTCCATGGCCTGAAAAGGACGGTTTCTTGGGTCGGGAGCAAAGCCTCCGATGGCTTTTCTAAGAGGGAAGAGTATCATCTCTCGGCAAAAGATGGGAACCGTTTTGCCCGGACCATGCTGCTGAATGGAGTTCCTCTTGAGCTCACTGAAGATGGTGACATCCCTCCATTAAATCCAGTTGAAGTTTCAGTTAACTCACCAATCTATGTTGCTCCTCTGACTATTGCGTTTGTTGTCTTCCCTGACTTTGAGGCTGAAGCTTGTAGCCGGTGATCAACTGTAGTTTTGAGATAGAATAGATTATCCCAAGGTTTTCTGATATATATAAGGCCATGTTTGGAAGCCTGGTAATCTGTCTAAAACTCTTGTAAATTACAAGCCATAATTTTTTTCCAGCCCAAGATGGAAATCATTGTTTGGATGGCTGGTGAGCCTACTAAAATTACACTTGTTTTGGGCTAAAACAACCGGAAAAAGATAAATACGTGCGGAGGTCTGGAAATAAATACGAGAAACATCGGGCTCCTCTCGCACGTCCGTATCCGCACGGTGGCGGCGGCGATGGCGACCCCAATTCCCTGAGCCTCGTCTCCAAGATGGCGCCCAGCTCCGCGGCCTTCTACAGCAGCGCTGTGGCCAACATGCCCACCGAGGCGCCATCCGGGGAGAACGCGCTGGTCATGCTGAGCGGCGGCTGGAGCAGCGGATCTCGCGCGTCCATATCGGCGGCGGCGGCGGCGTCGATCGCGGCCCCAATTCGCCGAGCGATGTATTAGCTCCGCGGCCATCTACAGCAACGCCGTGGCCGACATGCTCGAGGCGCCGGCTGGGGAGCACACGACGTCCATGCTGAGCGGCGGCCGGAGCAGCGGGTTGGCCGTAGCGTCGTCGACTCGTCGGACACGGTGGGGAGCATCCTTAGTTATGGGCTGCTCTTGGTGTAAAGGGTGAAGTCGTCGGTGTCGGCAGCGGCGGCTTCGAGGTCGTCGACCTGGAAGGCTGTAATGGTGGCAGCGCGAGGTGGTGGGCTTGCCCCTCGAGGTCGGAGGCCACCGTCTCCATGTTGGGGCTTGTTTTTCGGGGCGAGAGCGTCCATAAACGTCACAGCTCTTCCAAACAAGAAGCTTACCACTGAAAAACGATACCTCTGTATCCTTGTGCACAATCATTTACGGGTGTAATGAAATTACAGGTGAAAAACGGCACACCTCTTCCAAACAGAGCCTAAGAGATTTTCTGAAGAACAAGGTCACTGTAAAGATATGTTTCTGCTTCGTGCCCCAATTGGGCCATCTACATTTTCCCAACGAATAGTCACTAGATGATGTCATACTGAATTACTGATGTCATAGTACTTTGTACAGTTCATCACCGTCTCAGAAAAGAAATGTTCAGCATCAAATTAATTCCAGAGGAAACTGTGACATCAAACTTGCTGATGTGCAAGTCAAATTGCGTTCTGTTCAGATCTGTATGATCTTTCCACTGGCTAAAATTAGTTAAATCCGTTCTTTTCTTCTGTAAAAAAAAATGATTCAAATGGAATTTACACATCCAGATGGTTAGTCTTTTGGGATGATCACACCTCAGAGAACTGAAAATTAAGTAACAAGTATACAAGGCTTGCTTTGCATAATCAAAATCCATGCTTTTCACATGGTGAACTGTGTATACTCTTCATCAATTACAATAATGATGGGACTACCATCAATTCAACTTATATTGCTCCATCAAATACAAAAGAACCATCCTAAACAATATTGTAATTTCATGAGCTATGATACAAATGGAATAAATTAAAGGAAAAGGGTCCTCGAGTAAATGGGGAAAAAATAACATTTCCTTTCTGTTCATTGAATATTCTCCATCAGTGCATGTAACCATGTGAGGGGATTACTGAGCTCCCGGTTACCCTTCATAACCTCTCTGCTGTTGATCTCCAAAATAACGAATTTAATTTCACTTAATATATGCTTTTATTTATAGTCACGACAATCTACAACTGAGGCTCCATTATATGACAGTTTCTTATGAATTCATTTGAGTAGTTCACATATTTTGTCCAAAATGGCTGAAGATGTTTAAAACCAATCTCCAGCCACGGTTTACTTTGCCCGTTATAATGTATAACTGCTGCTTGTTCAACACTACTGATATCTGTCTTTTCTTGATAACCCAAGCCTAACAGATGCCATGATGGATCAATTGGGTGAACATGGCCTTTAAATGCTATAAGGCCTGGTGGTAATGTTCCAAGCCTCCAAAGTGTGAAGTTTGACTTTAGGTTCTGCATGCAAAGGAACAAGAATGGAACTCATCAATTTGTACTTTCAAATGTAATAACACATGTAGGACTGCAGATAGCTTCAAGGAAAGTAATGCTGATAAAATTTCTCTTGCTTTTTCGGTCACTTTTAAGCAAATCAAAAGCCATGTATTGTGTTTTTTTTCTTTATTTGGTGCCTTTTGGAACTATGCAAGACAATTAAGTTGGTATTTATTCACTACTTTTACTATAAAATGACCATAAAAAATATATCTATTCTTACCTCCTTGACCCAATGATGGTATTTATCTTTGATTGTTGTCTTCCTCCATGCATTCAGGTCAAAAATATTCATACCATATGCCCAAGCACACTCTGAAGGATCAAAGTTTTTTGCAATGAGGGGATGAGAAAAGTTGAAATAATTCCTGAACCTCTTAGACATCACCCAACTGTCTCCACCTCTGCAAGTCTCAACAGCACCATTAACCTTCCCAGATAGATCAATATCCCAAAGTGGTGATAGGTCATGCTGGACAACAACATCATCATCAAGAAATACGACCTTGTTGAGGCTTGGGAACAACTGCGTCCACAGATTACAGATTAAATGAGTGGAACTTTCAACAAACAAGGATATAGGTCAACAAATATAACCGCAATTTGAACAAGTTTGTACCATATACAAATTTTGAATACATAGACTATATGCAGAGAAAGCTCCAGATATCTCAAGAAGAAGGCAGCATCACTATCACTAACTTTGTGATCCCAGCAGGACCAGCAAACTAGAACAGGTCCACATTGGGTAATTCTACAGAGTAAAACACTAAAACCAATTCTTTTGCAGTTTTCATTGTTTCATACCATCTTTCTATCAATTAGCACAATTACTTGTTCATAAAATATGTCAGCCGGCAAAAACTATCTAGGGAAGTAAGAAACAGGAATAATAGTCAGAAGAAAATTCTAATACCTCAGGCAAGTATATTCGAATATGGTTGAGCACATTAGTATATGTTGGACTTCCTGCCTGCAGCTTGGCTGCAAAAACCCTTGGGCTATCACTAGCACTGGTTCTTGGATGGTGACTTCCATGGTAACGATCTCTGGCAGTGCGCTGAGTTTCTATTGCTTCAAGTACAGGAACATTTTCTTTTGATAACCAATCAAATTGATGAACACCTTTAACCTCAACAATAGCAGGACTGAGAGAATTTAAAGCAAACCATGAATGCATGGCAGGATAGGTCTTTTTGTCAGTAATGACATGGAAAAACTATCCTCTCAGGCTTCAGTGATGATCTAACTGTTGATCTGACCACAACTGAGGCTGCAAGGATGTTGTCTGATGCTAAAACAAAATGGTAATAGGAGTTGTCCGAAAGACAAGGCACCAACTCTGGGGGTGGTAGTTGTTTCCTTGCAAGGGCATTTGAGGAGTATTCATCAGTTAAACGCAATGAAAGGCAATAAAGGCCTTTAGGAATAGCAATTGCAGCATAGTGCTTGTTCAACTGCTCCGATAACCTTGATGACCTCAATTCCTTATCCATGCTCTCCATCTGCATGGCATAATATGGAAAATCAGTACAAGAACGGCAACTTGCTTATAGGAGCTAAGTAGAGAAAGTTGTATCGATGACATCATGACACACTAGCTGATATCAAAATTTTAGGTTGTCAACCACTCACACTAAGTGTGTTAGCTTTCTAGTACACTCTGTAGGTTAAAAAAAGCAAACAATTTCTATGCCATATTTATCTGCTGTAAAATAACTTGAGATTTAAACTTTTAGAGTCAGCTAGACGGAGGCTAGTAATCATTCTTTACTCCAAAACTGAATCCTAATGCAGAATCCTGATTAAGTCATTTGATAAGTTATTAACCTTCAGATCTGAAAATACTTGAGAGATGGTTCAATTAGATAACATTCAAGTGAAAGGGTGTCAGTTTGTGGGACACTGAAACCATATGCATCGTTACATGAAATTTCATAGAACACACATTCCTAGACTACCCTTTTGACAATATGCAAGTGTATAACATCATTTCATTAGTGTTGAACTGTTGATAGTACAAGAAAACGTCAATAAATAATTTCACAGCAAAGCATGCGTGACATACTTGTTAGATAGGGAAAAAAAAAGGGCATTCAGTGTCTATCATGGTTTTTAAGGCGGCAAGGCGAGACATGGCGAGCCACTCATTCAAATCGACTAGGCGACCATAAGGCGAGGCAAGGCGACGCCTTACCATTCTAAGAAATAGGAAAATAGCAGCAGGGAATAGGTAAGAAGAGAAAAAAGGAAAATGAAAAACCAAAAAAGGGCAAATGTAAAGAGAAGTGCTTGGCCCAGCCCAATAGGCACCCAAGAGTGCGTCCTTATCCCTTCATAGGTCATCTCTCATCTCACGGACGCAAATGCAGCGCCGCCGCATGCATTCCTCCTTCACGCAGGTGCTGTACTGCCGCATCTTCCTGCTTCACGCACGCAGATGCAGTGCCGCCGCATCTCCCTCCTTCACACAGGTGCAGCACCACTGCATCTAGCACTGCTGCATCTCCTCCCTCATGGCTTATGCAGGTACAGCGCCACCCTCCCTCCCTCGCGCAGCTCTTGGTTGCGTGCGCTCAGCCTGCCCTCCGCTCCTTACCTACCTCTTGCTGCTGCTCCCTCACATGCTCATCTCAATCAACCGCTGGCTCTGCCACAGATGACCCAGGCAGCACTGGATTTGGTGGGGATGAGCGAGGAGGTAGCTGCATGGCCTCTCCCTATGGTTTTCCTCTGCTTTTGGCTAGGTGTCGGGGACGCCTTACTCCTCCCTGCGAGCACCTCGACGACTAGGCGGTGATTTAATAACCATGGTGTCTACTGTCTATGATAAAATCTGACTTGTACATGACAACATTAACTAAGAACTGACCCAATCTAATGGTTTACTGCCAAAAGTCTAATGTTTGCATAGCAAGTGCTGCCGATGTGAACTCTGTAATTTCGTTACAAGCGTAATGAAGTTCGATTGCGACTGGTGCGGAAAAAAAGAAGTACTGCCAATGTTTAAATGAAGTGGGGGTACTGAATTAAGCTAGCTTACCGTAGCCTTCAGCTTAAAAGCAAATGACCTTAAATCATAATCATTATTCTTCATGTCCCAGATGAATTCATCAAAGGTTTCTGGAACCTTCAAATCAAGAGGTGCTTCCTCAGAATTTACTTCATCAAGCATCACATATAAATCCCTCACAAGCCTCTGCACATTAGAAGACAAGTCCAAATAAATAAAGCAAATCCTCAAAATGGAAGAAAGTAACAGATTAAATAGAGGACATATAAGTACCATGGAGCCATCATTTCCCCTACCAAGAAGGCGCGGACCTAAACGTCTTCCCAGACAATCTGAAAATAGCAGCTGGTGGTTAGTAACAAGTTATTGAGCAGGAATATATTATATATTATATAAGTACATTTTACAAATAGAATTCATCATTGGATAATAATGTGTTGTAAAAAATAACCAAATGATGAGAACCCACCCTATGCTGAGCTGCATATAGCTTCAAACCAGCAACAACCTAATATGGCACATAAGCAGCAACCGCTCTCTAGAGTTACCTTTTACATACATACGCCAAAACAAGCGGTTTTTAGATGGTTGAGCAAACCAAGATGGCACCTTGGTAGTTCCTCAGCACATAAGCATGTACGCGACCAAGCTGCCCAAAGAGGCACTAGAGCAGCACAAGGCACGCTAGTCATGACCAATGCAGTTACACGTGCGCAACGTAACAAAAAATCTGGTTAAGGACGCCAAGTTTATCAGCCTCATTCCTGTTATCCACCAACCGAATAATGTATCTCATGCTACCACACATGCACATGGAGCATCGCTTGTCAAGCAATGCACTATCAGCACTATCTAAACTGTTTAAGTACTGACATCATTTCAGGAAGGGAATGGAATTAGCAGCACGTGGCAGCCATTTCAGTAACGGTTGATCATTAGGAGAATGAATTGCAAGCATCATTTCAAGAACAGAAGCAGCAGCTGCTGCAGCAGCTGCTGGCGTATGTACCTAGTGAGGAGCACTTGTTGAAGCCCTCAAGCGTCATGACGGCGGTGAGTATGAAGACGAAGGGCAGGAGGAAGGCGAGGATGAGGACGGTGTGGAAGACGGTGCGGTAGGAGAAGTGTCGCGCGGCGACCTTGAGCCTCATCAAGTCTAGCAGGCCATGGCTAGTGGAGATGGTGATGCTCCTCATGCTCGGCGACAGCCGGATCTGCATCCTCGCTCCTGGCCGCCGCCAAACACGACGGCCGCTGCTCCCTCTCCTGCTCCCGAGGACGACACGAGCATCGGGGGCCGCGGCGGCAGGCGGGGGCGGTCAGAGGGGCATGCCAGCCCGGCGCCGTGGGAGCGGGGGCGCCGCCGGCCGGATCCGGCATTGGCGCGGGGGGCACCGACAGCTCCAAGAAGCGATCTTTATGGCTCCCCGCGCGCTCGGCTCACTTCCCGGGCCTTCCCCGCCCCGTTCTTGATTCGATTTCTCACTGTCGCCGGGGCGCGGCGAATCGCGCGCCTGGATCAAGAAACCCCGGCGGTCGCCCCGATTTCGTCTGCCCCCTGGGGCGGCGGGCAGGGAAGTGGAAGAAATGGATCGCACCGGAGGAATGGGAGTGGGAATGGGAATGGGCCTGGGAAGGGTTTGATCTGGGGTTCTCCGCGGTGAGGTTCCGGATTGGGGATTAGGCGGAGGGAGGAGTGGGGAGGTGGTGGAGAGGAAGCGAGGAGGAAGAAGACGAGGGATTTGACCCGATGAACAGGGCGGCACGACGGTATGGTACGGCACGGCAGCGAGGCCGAGGCGGAGTGAGTCGCGGTCACGGCCAGGTCGGCGCGGGGTCGGAGCCCCGTCCCGTGTGGTGGTTGGGTCAAACACCTTACGCCCACTACACGCTCAGTCAGACCCAACGGCCTGTTGGTTCCGGGAAGACGATGGATCACTCGGACGCCGCACCACGATGCCAGCCCATGGAGTTTTCACCGTCTATGGAAGTTTTTGAAAATCCTACGCTCTATTCAGGAAATTTAGACACAGTTTAATTTAAATGTATTATACAAAGATATCCATGAATAAACAAGTACATATATATGGTCTACTCGCAAAAATATCATGCTACACATACTAATCAACAACAAAAAAAATAAATTAACTAAGGCTAGTCTCAACGCAAGTTTAGATGGATGATTTTATAGCATTAAAGATGCTAATGTGGCAAAATATTTTAAAAAATAATGATAAAAATTTTGTAGGATGAAATCATACGAATGAACTTGTCTACACTTTTTTTAACACATTAGAATCTTCAAAACAGTGTTACCAAACTTGCATTGAGATGGGCCGAATAGAAGTAGAATACTCAGAGTTGATGACATTCCCACTAGTCGATGTAGTGGGCTCTTCAAAGTAGTTCTCACAACAATACAAAAACAATTTAACCAAAAACTCACCGTGGTAGGGTAGCAGGATAGCTAAACTTGTTTCTGGTAGGGTAGCAATCGAAGATAATAGCTAAACGTGTTTTCGGTGATTCCCTTCATGGAAGTAGAAGCTTGTTTACAAGGGACTACTACTGGGGTCCATATCCCCCATACGTGGTTCTCCTGCTTCGTCCTTTTTATAACACAAACATGCTTCGACTTTGCTTGACTATGATTTGAATGCCAACATTAACTAAAAATGTGTTCTTACAAGACCTCGGAAGGCGGCTCTAGTGTATGGGAGAAGTGAGTTTTGAAATGTTGTCTCAGTGACTCATGCAAAGTCACCTTTGAAGCTTCATTCCAAACCATCCTCAAACCTTGTGGTTTCAGGTAGCCCAAAAGATGCCTTTGCACTAGCCTATTTGAAAACACCAATGTTGTGTCCTTATTCCCCTCGGCCTCTTAGAACTCTCCTAAAGGTGACTTTGCATGATCCACTGAGGCAACATTACAGAATATGGTAGACATGAAATGGTCGACGCCTCGAGAAGTCCAATCCAATTAGGATTCTTGTATGAACTCGGACCAATAGTGTGACCAATATAAGTGTCCTCCTTTGTGGGACTTGACTGTCCTCAAGCTTCTTTCCAAGTCATTCTAAAACCTATGGTTTCAGGCAGCCCGAAAGATGCCTTTGCACTGGCCTATTTTAAGACACCAATGTTGTGTCCTTGGTTCCCCTCTTAGAACTCTCCCAAAGGTAACTCTGCATGAGCCACTGAGGCAACATTACAAACTCACTTCTCCCATACATTGGAGCTACCTTCTAGGTTCCGTAAGAACAAATATTTTGGTATATGTTGGCAATCAAATCATAATTAAGCAAAGATGAAGTAAGAGAACCTCTTCGGCTTGGTGAATCGCCTATAACTGCTCACAACATGAGTTGGGTCTCCGACAAACTCCATCATCACCAAGTTATCTAGGTGATGTTGATCACTAAGAGTAACAAGCACAAACTCTCACTTGACCCAACAAATCCTAATGAGAAGAGTGGACACATTTGCTACTCTCTAAGCACTAGTGGAGTCCTTAATCTTAAATTAGCAAATCCAAATCACTCCAATAGGCCAAAGCTCTCTCTTGAAGACACAAGGTGTAGGTGAATCTTCTCCATAATACTAAAAAACCTCAAATGTACAAGATGAAGGGCTATTGGAAAAACAAAGATCCTATAACTAAAGTAAGTGTCCACAACACCATTGCCACTTAGAACTAGTCATTCCTTAATCTTTACGCTCATCCTTTAATAGCCAAATGAATACCAACAATAGGGGCATGAAAACCATGATTGGACAATCAATCATCATCATTGTGATCGCACTAAAGTAATGTTGCCACAAAACACACATTGTCAAACTTTAGGCCCCAGTTTTATTTGTTTTTATTGAAAAACTTTTGACTTGGCTCTACCCTGACTTGTTGACGGTCGTTATTGTACGAAACCAACCGTCAACTAGCCATGGAAAAGAATGCAATTGCGATCACCAAAGTAGATATAGGGTTATACTGACAGAATTCTACAAGTTTTGGTGTTTCACTGTTTCTGTAGGTGTAAACTGGAAAAGACACAAACCCAGGAGCTTATTGGAACATAGAACAGGAAATCGGACACCGCGGCAACGCAGGAACATTCTAGAAGAGACGAGAAGGCACCACGTCGAGCCGGAGGCCCGGAGGCCCCAGGCCGGACCGGCCGGTTCGGGCCTGGACCGGCCCGCCTGGGCTCGGCCCCACTCGCGGCCCGCTTTGGCCGGGGCCCGCTCCACCGCCTTTGAGGGTCAATATCAGCCGCATGTCAAGGTGTTGGTATCTGTTAATGCCTATTGAATAATTCCGCAAGTGCATAGATACGTTATAGCACTACACCGGATAAGTATACCTAGTTTTAATATCGAACCCAAAGGAAGATGTGTGAGGGTCTTCTAAACTACACTTAACCACCTGAGTAGCAAACAAGGCTGTAGAAAGTAGGGATATAGAGGGGACAACTAAGGCTTCTAATTCAGGCTCAAGTAAGATATGATTAAGATGCTTTATTGGGGAATTGGATAGAGGAGCACAGGCAAAACTGTAACCTGACTACCAATTATTCTCCTGCTCGGCCTACCGACGGGATAGTGGGATATATAAGATTCAATGGAGCTATAAAGTCACCTCCGCGAGCTACCACCAAATCCGGACGATAGGGTACATCTACGAGTAATGAAGTCTAAGCACCACGCTTACACTACGAATACTACTCTAACCCAAGAGCTACAAGGATTAAAGTACTCAAAAGAGTCGCAAACCAGTAAAACAAGATAAACAATATTACTTACTTGAACTCAGAAGTCGATTTCGAAGTAATCTCAGATACAAGCCGTAGAGGTAGCACCGACAGGACGATACTCCTCTAAAACTCTCTCTTTAACTCTATCTCTCTATCTCTAAAGAACTAGCTTCTAGAGGTATAGAACTAGCTCTCTCTTGGAATGCTAACTCGGGAGGTCATCCATTCAAGGGACATCTCCCGGGATCCTAATTAGGGTTTCTTGCTAAAGCTTTTCTTCTTCTGAATGGATCCTCTTCCCTTGGGGGGTTGCCTCCCCTTTTATAGCCCTGGCGAATCAACGTGTGACGGAACCGCTCAATTTATACATGATTAAGCATGAACGTCCCGCTGATTACGACGGCACGCACATACTCTCACATGTATAAACCCGGTAGTCCGCCGAGAGTCATGAATGACCTCGGTAAATCAACTTTACAACCAGGATCGTACTTCGATTAAGCAAATACATATCATATACTCGAGTTCGCAAAGAAAAAAATTATTACCATAGAATAAAGAATAATGAGTAAAAGTTTAGTTTCACATAATTTTACAATAAAACAAAGTTTGGAATGATTACCAAATCAAAGACTTGAGTGTTATTGCTAACGTAAATGACATCCTCCGATGAAGTATGAATGAGAAGTATTATACGGAGTAGCCGTGCCCACCGGCTTTTAGTTCACATCATCTGCAAACAAGTAATTCACCTGCAACAGGGTGGGATAAAACCCTGAGTACTCAATTGTACTCCGCAAGACTTACCCGTCAGGGAGAAGAACCTGCAACAGGGTGGGATAAAACCCTGAGTACTCAATTGTACTCCGCAAGACTTACCCGTCAGGGAGAAGAAATAAAAGACACCAAGGATCATGATAGGCCATATGTGGAGTTTGATGGCTAGCATCATTTGCGGAAAAGCTGACTATTGTAATCCTTACTCAAGTTTTATAGCAGAATTAATATTGAGCTACTTAGGACTATATTAGCACCTTTCTATATCATTCAATGTGGATCATAGAATTATTCATTCATAGTGGGATACCAAATATAATCCTTCCATCCTCATTCAGTGTTCCATTTCTTACTATGTCTCTGCGGTCATGCATGAGTTCCTCACTATCCGGGAGAGACGGCGATTTGAATCGATTACACCAGCTGGGTAAAGCCCATATCACACACCCGCACGAGTGTGTACCTCACCTCACCAGAGATCACCGTTCACTCTATTCGAAAGATAGGATTGAACCGAGTCACAAAACTGATGGTACTGCATCCTCACAAGTCATGCCCGTTCAGCCCGTAGCCCGTAGTCACGCAGGGTCTTGGATCAGTACCCTCTCCACCAGTTGCTCTCCTCCCAGCAATGCTAACGGTTCAATTTTTACCTCAAACGAGCTATTCGGTTTCCACGGTCGAAACAAGTTATTCGGCTGTTATGTGAAGGTATACGTTCAATCTCATACCTAGATCCGTAATGCAGTGCACGGTCCTTAATCGACATAGACGGAAAAGATATAGACATACAAGACCTCCATGTCCTGTAGTCTCACTAACACCGAATCCCGTCCAGTCTCCAATTATTAACCACCTCATGATTTAAGGATATCACATATAAATCCCATAGTAACAAGTAACCATCCTATATTTCGCGGGAGACAGGAAATCACCTAACTTCTACCGGTCTAAGCATGGCTAAGCATTTAAAGAAAACGTCCTACACATACTAGTGGAATAGTATCTGGAAATAGCGGTAGGTCAAGGTAATCATGCGGCAACGGTTTCAACCAAACTCCTATTTACTTAATGCACATTACACTAGACTTAAGGTGTAATAAAGCATTTATAAAACAGGGAGAATAGGTTATGCTCCGGGGCTTGCCTGTGTTGCAGGGAAGGTTAGTTTCCACCGAGATATCCGAAGTTAGATTTGGCCTCAACATCTTCGGTAGATACGTCTCTGCTGGACCGGATCATCACGAACCTTCTCCAAACTTGATCATTGCAATACTTCTTCTCTCACATGCACTACATAAAATGAAATGATGCAGGTTTAATGCTATGCATGACATGATGCATAATGAGATGATTTATTTGGATAACAAAAGAAAGCTACACCAGATCCCCTGTGTGCAATTCTCTTTCTCTGATGACAACACTGTATTATCAAGTTTACTTTTAACTTCTATTGAGTACGTGTATATCTCTTTTCTAAAAAGGTATTATAATTATTTATAATCAAACATATACTAACTACTATAAACCTATCATACTCATTACTATTAATAAATCAAGTTGCCGAGGATCATTTGGGTTTCATGATCCAGGGTCCTCACTCAACTCAATAAGGTCACACATAAGTCATCTCATGATTAACTCTTGCTAAAAGCTACACATGCATATATGTTTTATATATTTTGGCAAGCATGACACAAGATAGATTAAGTCATCTACAATCTATTTAGAATATTTCAAAGGCAAACAGCACCCTATGATGCTAGGACAGCAAGGTATAACTTTGAAACATTTAAATATAAATATACACTTAACATTATGCATCTTTTCTTTTTTATTAAGATTTTGTGTTCACCATTAAGAAGGGAGTATGACATCATGATCATGCACAAGCAACATGTACATATAGGATATATATATTTAAGTAAAGAAGCATCAAGATCATTTTATTAGTTAGCTACTAAGGAACCATTAAGCAGGATTAATTCACTAATCATCATATTGAGAAAGATACCATTCAAATTGGCATGGTAGATGGACATATAATAGTTTAATATGTCAATGCCATGATGCATCAGAGATGGGATGCACCATGGTCTTCACACAAAGTCCAAATGTAATAAACATCAATTTAACTACTTTCTTTAAGTTAGCTAGTTTATTATTTAAACAGGTGACTGATATTATTATTATTTAAAACATAACATGCTATGGATCAGCAAGGGTGTAGTGATTCATGGTCTTCAATCAACTTCCAAAATACACACAAGTCATTTCATGGTTATTTCTTTCTAAGGGAAAATTATAAAATTATATATTTATATGCATGTATGCTTCTATGCTTTAGCAAGCAATAACAAGTTATCTATCATCCAATTGAAGCATTTTCAAGATAAGCAATATCTCATGATATCAAAACAGCAAGGTATATAATTAAGGTGTTCAAATACATACATGTTTTTGACCTAAAATGCTTTTTCTCCATTTATTAATAAGAATAGAAATAATGATTTTATTAAACATCTTCCAATTCTGCCCAAACTTTTTGTGAAGGTTGGGATTGTCATGAAATAGTTGCAAAACAATCTTCATAATTTTTTGGACTTATATTGTAACCTACAAAAATCAAACATTATTCATTTTTTATTAAAAGATGTAATTTTAACACCTGCTAAAAATATCAAATATGGCAAACTTCTATTTTTCTATAACAGAGCATCTCACAAGGAATACTTAAACATTTATTTCATATTTTCATAAGCTCTAAATAATTAGCTATGAAATAAACAAATTCTAGCATAAATCAACATTTCGAAAAATGAAAATAAAGAAAAAAGGCATTCGGACCTAAAGAGGCCCTACTCGGCCCATCAATGTGGACAGGCCGGCCCAGTGCGGCCTGCCCAGGCGTGGCCTGGCAACTTTGCACCAAGGCACTGCTATTTTTACAAATTAACAAACAGATCCACATCACTATTTGACACTATTCCAGTGAGTCATGAACCTTACACATATACCCCCTCATCTTGTTCCTATTTCTGATTTTCTAGGTCCACTGGCGGCTCGAGAAAGACACGCAGCCCAGGGCGCCTGGTCGGCGTGCTCTCACCGGCGGTGAGCCATCCCGGCAGCGGGCCACCGGCATGCTCTGTTGATCTTGTGCATTCAGCCACAAACATGGCGGCTCGGCGGCACTGAGTCCCTTGGCGCGGCGGTGCTTGACCGACTCAGGTCCTAATAGATCAAATTGAAACTCGATTGAGCACCAAGGAGCTCACCAGTGCGGGAGGGGTCGCTCGGTTGTACCGGAGAAGGTGCAGAGTCTACTGGCGAGGGTTGGGGAGACCATGGCGACGTGAATCGGCGGTGGCAACCGCGTTCCCGTGCACTCTGCAGTGGAAAGGACAAAAGAAGGGGCCGATGAGCGTCGCCAGAGCAAGAGAAAGCCAAAACTATAGTCAATTGAGCGAGAGGGGCCGAAGGGTGTCAACAACGCCGGGGTGGCATATGGTGGTCATGGCGGACCGCTGCGGCAGAGGTAAATCCAGCGTGGCCGATCAAGCTATGACAGGTAGCGAGGTCGGGTCCAGGAAGACTGCAAGGGTGTGTCGAGGCTATAGCTGAGAGCAATTGGACGGTGGCGGGGAAGCAAGAGCGAATTTCGCCGTGATAGGAAGTTCGGTCGGCGACGGCAGAAAGAAGAAAGGAAAAAAATGATGGCCGACGCGGCCATTTGAAGGCAGGGCGAGCATGGAGGGGTAGACAGCGCCATCACGAGCTCATGTACGTGGCCAGCAGTGCCTTGCCACGCGCGAGTGAAACCCGGGGAACCGTCGGCGTGTCTTCGGTGTGCAGTGGAGAAGAGCGACATGCTGGACGGCTCCGGTGAGGCATGGGCGACGGCATGGGTGAGAATGAGCTCTCCCAATCTCCTCTAGACAGCACGCGACATGATCTGTTCACTAGCTTCACGGCGTGGCAGCGCGAGCCAAGCGGCCAGCACGTTGCGGTGGCGAAAGAGGAGAAGAAGACGAAAACTGAATTGGCTTCGGGTTACTGTTTATTGTCTGAAAAACACCATTTTCTTCCCTCTCTAACTCTCTGATCAAGGGCTCAACAGAGAAACCAGTTGCACCGTGGTGACCTCCTATAGGTGTACTCCAAAATTCATTAAAGGTTTAGGAGCTAATTCACTTGGGTTTGCAAACTACACAGCCCCAAACGTCATTAAAAACAAACTGCAACACAGATTCAGTTAAGCAGTGAACTATTTACAGCACTTAACTAAGTTTGACATTTAATTAAGGAAAAACCAATTACCCTTAAAGCTCAACCAATTCCCTGGTGTCAAAGTAGGATCTTTGTACTAACAGATGATGCATTGGTTGACATGCTTTCACTCATGAAAAACTGTTTTTTCCTAGCTTCCAAATTTGAATCAAGTTGCTGAATCAGGACTTAAGAAATTCTAAGTTATTTTCCACATTTCATTTCAACTTCAGTTTTTGGACAATTAATTAATGGTTATTTATTGATCAAACATCATAAACAGAGGCACCATTGCAAAGTACCAACTCCATAGCAATCAATAAAATACAAGTTGCACAAATTTCATTCATGAAAAATTATTTCACTCAGCCCTAGAAAATGAATAAAGTAATTTAAAATTCAGGACAGAAATTTTTCCAAGTCAAAACAACTATGCTGAATTCAAAATCCAAGCCACTTTTTTGAGCAAGATAAAAATATATTTGGCCCTAAGTCCTTAAATAAAGTTTGTAGCAAAAAGTTTATACTACAACTTTCATTTAGGGTCCAACCCCAAAAAATAGTGAATAAAACATATACTTATACTTTGAGTCATTTGGTAACTTGATAAAGATAAATATGACATGTATACCTTCATGAAAGCATATTTTGACAAAACTTTAAATATAAACCCTACCTCATATTTGATTTTAAAATATTTTGAATCATTTTTGAGATCACTTAGCAAACATTTATATTACAAACTGTGACCATTGCATTCACTCATATTACAAGGCATGGATTTAACCAAATTGGAAACAACCATGTATTATCATGTGCTCATGATCATGAATGCATAATGATGCTTATGCACATGAAATATAATGCAAAAAAATGCTTAACACATAGGGTGTTACAACATGAGCCCTTGGATCAAATCGACATTGGTGGGCGGTGGAGATCAATCCTTAAAAGCGGTGGAGTAAACCCGGCGGAACGGGCGCGGCAAAGGCGGACCCCCGTCCCGGCCGGTCGGGCGAACCCGGTCGATGCGGCCTGGCTCCTACTAGTCCTCCGCTTGGTCCGTGTCTTCTCGTCCCTTACGGAATGTTCTGTGTAGCCGTGGCGTCAATCTTGCATTCTACGTTGCGGTGTAGCTCAAAAGTGTGTCATTTCAGTATTTACACCAAAACTATTGATTCACCAAAACTTCGTGGAATTCGTTAGCCAAAGCCCTACTTCTAGGTAGATGAATTGCTTTTATATTATTTCGGAAGGTTAGTTGACGTTGGATTTGAACATTAAGGACCGTCAACAACACCCCCCACTTGGGCTATTACTCATCCTCAAGAAAAAGGTTGGATAACCGGACATAACTCCAGACAAATATATCAACATAAGCTCATTCCTGGTCATTCTTGCCTTTGCGAGATTCAAAGTGTCTACCATGCAACTTTGGGAGGTGAAGAGTAGAATAGCTGAATAGATTACCTTTATCTCGTTGCCAAGTCCATTGGCGGTTTTTGCAAGATTTTTGAAATAAAAAACATAGCTTACCTTTCCTCAATGTGGTATTCTCAAGTCACTCATTCTATGTAGTATTTGTGGGTTCTCACTTAGGCATGAATGAGTGATTGCCTTTCCTTGCAACCTACTTCTACTAGGCTTATGTGGAGTTCAAAGGTTTGGCAAGGAATAGTATACTTACCTTACACGTCACTGAGCCAGCGTAAGAATCCCAAGGAGAGAGGTGTCATACTCCTAGATCAAGATGTGCATGTGTGTGGAATATATGGTGGCTATCCTGATTCTACTATGATCATGTTTTGAAAGATATATCTCTCTTGCTTGAATTGGAGTGCTTGTAGACAATGGGCTATCATAAATTTTTCTTTTCTTTCTTTTCTAGAGAGCAAGGCATTTAAGTGCCTTTTGTTCTTTAACATTTGGACCCTTGTCCATTCTCTTTTTTGAACTCTCTTTTATTTTTTTTTGCATAGCCCATGTCTTCCTACATAAAACTTTTTGCAAGACAGAGATTTCTAGTAATATTAGAGCATGAGTGAATAAGATCCTACCAAAAGTCTTTTTGGTGCATACTCTCAGTGTAAGAGCAGCACATTTTCTATGTGGATGAAAAAGGTTGTGCCCACTCCTAGTGTAGGGATAGTGCATATATAGAGTGTAAGTGGATCTTGATTTTGGGAGCATGATAAATCTCTACAACACGGGTCTCAAAAGCTGACAGAGCTCAGTGCAAGACAAGCAACTTATATAGAAAGTTTATGATCATGTATGGCTCTATAGGCATTTAAAGACCACAGAGGAGTAGCATAGCTATTGTTCTTATGTTTTGAAATAAATGCTCCAATAACTTAGGCATAGAAATTCAGGTTTTCATATTCTACTATCTCATACTTGTCAACAACTTAAGAGGCATGTGGTCCCTATAAAGAGAGGTGTAATCATGTTTCATTTAAGGATATTCAATTAAGTTTAGTGGTAATAAATGAGAGTGTTTTGGAGTACGTACCTGATTCTTGTTGCATGATTTTCCTTCTGAGTTCTTATGGGTTGTCTCCCCCAAACTTGTTTCCTATTTCTTTTTTATGCACAACAAGGTGGAGACAAAAGCAAACATATATCAGAGAGAGATGATGACTCTAAAGACTCAACTTCTTTATTATCTATAGGCACATTTATTACACAATCAATGAATGGAATTAACTAAGTAAACTAATTTAACTAATTTGACTAACTAGCAAACTAACTAATAATTTATTACATATGTGCCTATTTATCTCGATCTCTAGTCCTGCCTTTCTAGCTCCTTGACCCTAGCCTTAAGCGCTTTGTTCTTACTACGTGCCGCTCTTGGCTGACCTCTAGGTTCCTACGTTGCCGCGCTGGTCCCTATGACCTTTAGTGCATCGGGCGGGGGCTTGGGCCTAGAGATCTATCCTCGTCTCTAAGGTGGCCAAGGGCGGGCGGTTGTCTTGGGGGTGGTGCGCCCTCGCCTTCTTCTTCTTGGGGGCTCGGATTGGCTCTTGGCGGTGGATTGAAATTCCGTTCTAGAGTCCACCCACACACCATCTAGAGTCACTTTCGCTCCTTCTCGGTAGTGTACTTTGCACGGTCACCATCCCAAACTTGGTGGTGACTCTAGCAGCCTCTCCCCCTCTCTAGGAGGTAGTAATTTAGTGCCTTGGGGGAGAGCAATGCTAGGTTGACTTTGCTGTCGAGGCTTATCATCAGAGGCGGTCGATGGGGGCTTTGGAGCAATGGCGGGGCCTCTTGATAGCCTAGGCGCGAGAAGGCCTTCTCCATTGGAGCTCCTTGAGGTCAAGCTTCGGACGACCTCTTTCGAGGGGCACAGGGACGATCGCCTTCAAGGGGCACCATTGCCCATTGCTTTTGGCGGAATGACCTTGATGGGAGGACATCCTTCGGCTCTTCGGCGTGTATGGGTGGTTTGGGCTTGCCATTTGGTGGAAGGTGGAGAGATGGAGGCTTCCTTGCTATGGGTTGAGAGAGAAAGCTCTTGGGATGAGGGAGAATGACCCCATGGGTGTTTATATAGTCCCTGCAACTTGAGGTAGGGGCATTCCATCCTAATCTATTCGAGCATCTACCGTGAGCAGTCGGTGGTGGATTAAGCACAAAGTACAATATCCAAAACCCTAGCGAACAAAAATTATACCGGCGGACCGGCGGGGTAGACCGACCCGATCGGGGTGGGACCAGGCCCCCACCCTAGCCCATTCCTGTGCCCTTCATGAGGGTGCATTCTTGGCCCATTATCTCCCCCATTTTTTCTCCAATCACCCCTAATTCAATGACGGAGTTTGTATTTTTAATAAATTATGGAAAAGCCAGAAAAATAAATTTCATCTAATTCCTTAGGTGGTCTAGAAGGTTCTAAAAAATCTTAAGGCATTGGCCATTTTACCTTGAATAACGCCTTCGTTGTTTTGAAGTGTCAATGCCCGGTGTGATGATGCATTTACCACCGTGAATGGTCCTTCCCACTTACTTAGAGTTTACCATGCCCGAATAACCTTACCCCGGAGTTGAATAGTAGTACTTTATCTCCTGGGGTAAGCTCTTCTTCTTGATTCGCTTATCATGCCACCTTTTGGTCCTCTCTTTATAGATCTTTGCATTGTGATATGTCTTTTCTCACCATTCATCTAGTTCGAGAGTTGCATCTTTTCGTCTTGTCCCCAAGACTTGTAAATCCATGTTCCATCTCTTGATTGCCTAGTGAGCTTCAAACTCAAGCTCTACTAGCAAGTGACAGTCTTTCCGTAGACAAGTTGATAAGGTGACATGCCAAGAGGTGTCTTGTATGCTTGTTCGGTATGCCCATAATGCATCGGGTAGCTTTTCCTTCCAAATAGTTCCCATCTCGTTGACTGTCTTTTTGTAGAATGTTCTTGATTTGCTTATTGGAAGTTTCTGCTTGGCCACTCGTTTGAGGATGGTAAGGAGTAGCTACGTAATGTTGGATCCCTTGCTTCATCAAGTATTTATGAAAGTCCTTGTCAATGAAGTGAGTTTCTCCATCACTGATCACCATCCTTGGAACACCGAATCTTAGAAATATTGTCTCATAAAACATCTTCTTGGAGTTCTTGGAGTTTGCAGCTTTGCATGGCATGGTTTCTACCCATTTTGAAACATAGTCAACTGCCACTAGAATGTACTCATAGTTGCCTGATTTTGGAAACGGTCCCATGTAGTCAATTTCCCAGACATCAAAGAGCTCTATTTGAAGATTGTTGGTGAGTGGCATGGCATCTCTGGAGTTGATATTCTTTTGTGCCTTTGACATACTCCACATCTTTGGATGAAGTTCCCGGTGTCTTCGCACATGGTTGGCCGGGAAGAATCCACTTTACCAAATCTTTGTATGAGTGCGGGCGCCTCCATAATGACCTCCATATGGTGATGAGTGACATCTTTCAATAATCCGTAGTCCTTCCTCGGTGGGTACACATCTTGAGTAGTCCATCGAGCATACTCGAAAGAGGTAAGGATCATCCCATATGCGGGCGGCTTTTATAGACGAGCTTTCTCCTGTTTGCCCTGGTGGTACATATCCCGCAACCATAAAATTGATAATATTCACGTACCGGGGATCCGATCTCGGAGATAGCGTAGAGTGTGTCGTCTTGAAGGGGAGTCATTGATTGGTAGTTCCTGCATATTCTTAAACTCGCATTCTAGACAAGTGATCGGGTGAGCGGATTTTCTACCCCTTTTTTTATCTTTTATTTCTAAGTCAAATTCCCTGTAGTAGCAAAATCCATCTTATGAGTCATGGTTTAGCATCTTTCTTAGTGAGCAGTATTTAAACGCAAAGATGATCAAGATAAATAATTACCTTTGCTCCTACTAAGTAAGATCTAAATTTGTCTATAGCAAAAACAACAGCCGAAGCTCTTTTTCGGTAGTTGCATAATTAAGTTGAGGTCCTGTCAAAGTTTTGCTAGCATATGCAATTGTGTGATGCCTCTTGTCTTTAGTTTGTCCTAAAACCGCCCCACAAAGAGAATCACTTGCATCACACATCAATTCAAAAGGCAAATGACCAATCGGGGTTGGATGATTGGTGCAGGAGATGAAAGCGTTTTAAGAGTTTTAAAAGCTTTTAAACATGCGTCATCAAATTCAAAGAGAACATCCTTAGCTAGCAGGTTTGTTAGAGGTCTAGTAATGTATGAGATTATGTATGAGCCGTGAGAAAAAACTCTATGACCTAGGAAGCTTTAAATTCCTTTAACATTAATGGGAGGAGGTAGTTGTTCAATCACCCGATTTTAGCTCATCTACCTCTATACTTTTTAGACACTAGATGTCCAAGCACTATTCCTTCTCTAACCATAAAATATAACATTTTTTCCTGCAATTAAGGACTAAAAAATTTCCTCACAAATTTGCAAAACCTTATCTAAGTTTTCAAGGCATTTATCAAAAAGTTTTTCCATATATCTAAGTCATCTATAAAACTTCCATTATCACTTCAATCAAATATAGACATCATGCATCTTTGAAATGAAGCCGGAGCATTACATAGTCAAAAGACATTCTAATGGTAGGCATAGGTTAGGTATGGACATGTAAAGGTGGTTTTGTTACGGTCATCCAGATGGATCGTGTCGATGATATCGAATACCCATCAAGAAAAACGAGAAGAAAGATTGATTGCCAACCTCTCTCAACATCTCTCATCAATGAAGGGAAGTGGAAATAATCTTTCTTTGTTGTCTTGTTAAGCTTTAGGTAATAATACACATGTGCCATCCCGTGATTTCGTTCTTTGTGGGATTAATTCATTCTTATCGTTTCCTAACAACGCTCATGCCTCCCTTCTTAGGCACAACTTGCCTGGGAGCTTACCCACTCATTTGTATGACACAGATATATGATCCCAAATAATAATAGTTTCAAGACCTCTTTCTTAACAACCTCTCTCATCGTATTATTTAACCTACATTGTGGTTCTCCCTATGTGCATTATCTCGTGGTCCGGGGATGCGATGGGTGCAAAGAATGACTGATTCCTTTTAAGATCTTGGAGTGAATAGCCAAAAGCGTATCTATGCTTTTCTATGATCGTAATCAATCGAAAGGTTTTTCCTCGTAGAGTTTATCACTTATAATCATAGGAGATTCTCGATCGTTATTTAGGAAAGCATATTTAAATCCAGAAGGCAAGGGTTTGAGTTCTATGGGAGGCTTAGGTGGTTCCTTAAACTCATCTAGAGGGTCGTTCTAGCGTACTATCCCCTTCCTCCCTCATCTAGTGGTTCGAATCATCTTTTAGAATCTTGTTTGAGAAGAGATTTAAAGGTTGTCTCTAAAAATTCTTCCATAGGATCAGGGCTCAGGAAGTGACTCAGTCTCATAATTGAGAGCACGAAGTTATAGATATATGTGCAAATTCAAAATTCCCTGCTAATGTTTAAATTCCTTTTTGTCCTTCTGCAAAAAAGTCTCTATAGGCTGCCCAATCAATACATCGAACTCTACGACATCAAAGATATAAAAAGCTCAAATGAATTTTTATCCCTTGACATGAGTAGGTAAGACATAGTGGGATTCCTAAACATGGGAGGGATGTGGCCTAAAGAACTTTTCAAAACTTTGTTGTTGTTAAGGGCATGTCTTTTAAAAAAGATCTTGAGCATATATTGCATATGATGTTAACTCCCACAACAGATTATATAATGCTTTGAAAGAAACCTTCAGATTTAGCAAGTATGGTGGTTGACGCGGAAGTCAATCCCCGATGATATCGAGGAGAGCTCGATTCTTTCAACCAATCATTGCTTATAATCGACACAAGCTCTTTTAGCATTTTGTTTTAGGAGAGCCTCATCGAAAAAGATCTAAGACTTCTTCACTATGTGATGATTTCTTAGGCTTCCGTGGTCTCCTAATAGTGTAGTAATTGAGGTGTTTCCATAATCGCGAATATATCATCCTCGATCTCAAGCATGAAGTCCGGAAGTGGAATCTCTTCCTCTTCCTATGGTTCAAAGCTCGTTGATAGTTGTAGGTTGGGATGTGGTAGGTATGGATTCCTATCAACTATCAAATCCTCTTCCTCATTGGCTTCTTTAGAGGTGTTTTATTTTCGTGGATCTTTGTAAGGGACATCTCTCTCGCAACATCTGAGGATATGCAAGAATGATCCTCGAGTATAAATGTTGAGGAATATTGATGTTTTCTATTAGCACCCTTATAGAAATGTTGAAGTAGAACAAGGTCCGGTATAGATAGATTAGGTCCAAAATGAGTAAGATAGTTAAAGCGTTCCCCTCAGCTTGAGTTAGAGTCTCCTTCTTCCCTTGTCTTAAAGGATAAAACTTCTAAGCCGAAGGTCTACTACCTTAGAGATAGGATAGAATTGAAAGGTGCATCTAGCAAGCACAATGCCTCGACCACCTTTAACACTCTCAACATGAAGATCATACCAATGTCTAACTTCTCGGTCGAGAGAGAATGGAAAAGCTTCCATCGGATGTCTTATCTCGAGACATATCCTTAATGCGCAAAGCAAATGCGAATGCAACAAATTCATTGAGGTGAAGTGGGAGCCCAGCATTATCTTCTCTTAGAAAAGATTGGTTTAGAGCACATGTCTAGTAAACAGTGTAACCTTATAGTCGAAAAGATAGGCTTTGTGGATGGCTCGTAGGCTTAGATTATATTATAGATAGGCGTGGAATTAGGATTCCATTAAAGGATAGAAAAGGTAGAAGAAAGAAATATAGAAAAAGGTAAAAAGTGATAGTATACAAATAAAAAGATAAAGATTATGATACGAGGTTAAAAGATAGAATTGGAGTGATCTCAGCGGCGTCTTCCCGACAACTTGGCTAGAAATGCTTTTTAGTATCTGTTAGTGCCTCTTGAATAATTCCATGTAACACCGCGGATACGTTGCCTCACTTCCACTTAAGGATACCCGTTTTAATATACTCGAACCCAAAAGGAAGATATGTGAGGGTCTTCTAAACTACACTTAACCACGGAGGTAGCAAAACAAAGTTTTGTAGGATATGAGGATATAAACAGGGACAACTAAGGCTTCTAATTCGGGCTCAAGTAAGATATGATTAGGATGCTTTCTTTGGAGGAGTAGATAGAACACCGAGGCAAAAGCGTAGCAGGACTACTATTATTCTTACGCTTTCGGCCTCTAGAGTGAGGATAGTGGGATATATAAAAGATTCAAGCGAGGAGCTATAAAGTCACCTCCTCGAGCTACCATCAAATCACGGGCGATAGGGTACATCTACGTAATGAAGTCTAAGCACCATGCTTACACCTACAGAATACTACTCTAACCCAAGAGCTACAAAATTAAAGTACTCAAAGAGTCACAAACCGATGAAAACAAGATAAAACAATGTTACTTACGCGAACTTAGAAGTCGATTAGAAGTAATCTCGGATACAAGCGTAGAGGTACTTGCAGAGCGGTGATACTCCTCAAAACTCTCTCTTTAACTCTATCTCTCTATCTACGAAGAACTAGCTTCTAGAGGTATAGAACTAACTCTCTCTTGGAATGCTAACTTTCGGGAGGTCATCCATTCAAGGCACACCTCAGGGATCCTAGATAGAGTTTCTTGCTAAAAAGCTTTTCTTCTTCTAAATGGATC